>JZLH01S0280237.1:15879-40821 GCA_001188425.1 Eucidaris tribuloides
GCGGATTGTCAACCGCCCCCCACCCCACACGCATTAATGCTAGGGAACTCATGTTCATTACAGTATCCCCTATAGGATTTGCGATTCCAACGTCCCCCCCCCACCAATGATTGCTGAGGAAGTCACTGTCGTTACCATATCCCCTGTGGGATTTGATCCTCCCTAACTTTCCCCCCTGGTCTCCCTTCGTCCCCTTTCTTTCCCCCGACCGCCCCGCTATGGATTGCTGGGAAACTCAGCTGATTCATTACATAATCCCACGTGGGATTTTAGATCCCATGCATTCTTGGAAAGAAACTTAATTAAATGTCATAGCGCGTGCATCACAAGGCCCATAGTTTGCTGGGCGTCGACAGTTCCATTATATCCGAGAACTATTGACAAGAGCGACATTAAAATCGCTGCAGTACACGACACAACAGCTTTAGGTGGAAGTCCATACGTGGACCAGAAAAAAATGGCACACCAGATTTATCAATACATTGGTTGATTTTCTGACCCTTCATTATCCACAGAGTTACTATTTGCCCTGTTAGTTGATAGCAATGTTCTATTCTGAGCATACAACATTTACTCATCCATTTTCAGTTCAGCAGTTTTATTTTAGGACGGCGATTTTAGCACAGGCCCTGCATTTAGCTTTCTCGGAGTTAAACGGTAATGAGATCCTTTTGATGGCGATCTATAGAAATAACACTAAACTGGCACACGCATACCAAATTACGATTGGTTCCGAAAAATCTAATAAAAGTTTCCATCACAAAGCTAGATGATCTTGGTGTTATGCACTCAACAAAATTAGATGGACTCAGGATGTCCGACATTTGTCCGCAATGCTGCCGCGATATTTCTGCCATACCTGACCTCAAACCTAACCCGTAACCTTAACCCAAACACTAACCATAACTTTCTGAACTGGAAACCCGAATGGAAATCTAACTTCATCTTTGTTTCTGAGATATTCTGTCACCGGAGCACTAGTTGCCAGCGCAAATGTGATCACCAACGACTAAGGGACAGATGAGCAATTAATTGAAAGGAGGAAGGCCGCGCTCAGGCATAAACAGGCATAAGTTAAGAACAAAAAATGACGTGAGGTGTGAGCTGAGACAGCTTTGTAGAGAATTATGGTACTGGGGTTGGGACAAAACAGTAATGAAGGGTCTGATATGATCTCACGCTCATTAACGGCCCTATAAATATGTGAATTTGTGTTTATTTTACGGTCTTTGTAAGTTTTTCCAGACAAACTTGGCAGAAACGTTATAGGGGGAAGGGGTTATCAATTCAAACGTGCATAAGTACCAGCGGGTGCGGATAAAACACGTTCAGCGTGGATGCATTGGTCGAATGCATGGGTCGCCTCGCCTGCCGTGCACGTTGCAATCTATGGGTTGCAGAACTCCAAATATTTTCTTAATTCATTGCCTGTGTTAGTGCTTGGGCGCCTTCTCCGTTTATAGATAACTTGTGACATTGTAACTGTTCCATTTTTTTTTTCGGGTTCACCATGTTTAACACAGAGAGACGTCCAATGGAGTGAAAATTAATTTGGAACGAAGATGAGCTACAAACAATTCAATATTTGTGAGACACATGTGGTCACTTTATTACTCTGGCTCCAGTCATTTCTTAATGGATTATGCGATTCGTTTCCTAACTGTTCCTTATCTACATTTTTCTGTAACCTGAAATTAAAGCAGAAATTGCTAGGATTAAAATCGCCTAATTGAGGGCACAGTGATAGCGAAAAAGAAACAAAGTAATTGTTGGTTAAACTCATTCAATACTTAGAGGCCTGTACAGAGTAAAATAATCCTACCAAATTTCTTTCATCATCGGCACATTACCGGAATAGTCATTACATTAAGGCGTAATGGGATATTGAGACGGAAATGTGTCAAACATTAGTGTAATTAATTAATTATTTATTGGGGAAATTTTTAAGATCTTATTTTTCTTGTGAAATTTAAGATTAAACAATAATTTTTGATTGAATAAATTTCACTTTTAAACGACAAACAAAAGAAAAGCACGTTCATACAATATTTTTCTCAGTTAGTTAAATACATCACCCACCAACAGAGTGGAGCAACCCAAAGCCTCATCAGAACAACAGCCGTTGTCAATTTGATAAGTTTAATGAATATTCTAGTTAAATGTCATTTAAATATTCATAACAAAATAAATATTCATTATGACATTGTAGCACCCTAATCATTGAATAGCTGATATTTTTCTGTACTTTAGCATATTCATTAGATGGGGTAGATGCAGCCACATCCCAAGGTAAAAAGGCAAACCACAAATATGTGGTCTTAGTATTGAATGATTAAAATCGCCCTCACTTTGAGGAGACAATGATACCGAAAACAAAGTAATTTTGTTTAAGATTTCTGCAGTTAGAATTCCACAGTCAAACATTTCCTTATCATAATCTGCTGCGACTTTTACAATTTGTCACTTTCTATGGCTTCAGTATTTAATTCCGTACTGATAAATATGTGTTTTAACTCCTCTAGTAAAACAAATTTAAGACAAAATCTGCCACTGGCTGGATTATTAATTTGTTGTCGTAACTTTCTATAGGAGCAATTTATATCAGGGTCATATTATATATCTGTACTTATAAATAATGCTTGTTCCTCCAGTAAACAAATTCAAGACAAATTCTTCCTGTCTAGATAGCCATGTATATAGCCAGTATGTACATGTATATGCTTCAACTCGTTTGGTTCTTGAGGCATTTTCAACTTTTCCTAATCATGTCCATATGTACATACATCTTGTGCTGCACTGCAACAACAAAAAGTATTTTTTTTAATAATCAAATGAAACTAATTTTAATATTTAGTTTTCTGTAATAAACACAACCAAAAAAGTAACTACCCCTTTTTCAACATACCATAACTTTTTAACAAAACAAGTTTGTGCAAATTAATTTGGCAAGACTGTTCCTACACTCATTGACTGACTTCTGTGTGAAAATGTGATTGATCCGTCAGGTCATGCGTGAGTGAGCAAGCATTAAAGGTGAAAATGCCACTTTTCCAAAGGTACAGGAGTCATCTCATATGCCAAAATAATAGTAAATAATGACATTTTTCCCTTTATTTATAAAGTGTGCTCACTCAACCATGACATGGTTACAACCTCTTATGTTCGTACAACATGTAAAGATACATTTTGCTGAAAAATATCGGATTTCAAGTTTTGCAATTAACTTAATGGATTTTACAATTTCAAAATTGAGAAAGGGTGGAAATTTTTATATTGAGCTCACCAAAGCGTAAAATATGCCAAAAGTGCCAAAGGAGGTATAAGGGGATCAAATGATAGATGATTCACATAAATAGCGATTAATCATTCACCAGAAACAAAATTTGTCAAAATCCTGCATCAACAATCCCCCAAAATGACCCTTGTGACTTTTGAAAAGTGACATTTTGCCTTTAATATGTGCTTACTCATGCATGACTTGACGGATCAACCACATTTTCACACAGAATTTAGTCAATTAGTGCAGAAACACCTTTGCGAAATTATATTGCTCACAACTGTTCTTTTATAAAGTTATAGTATTTTGAAAAAGGGGGTAGTTACTTTTTTTGTTGTGTTTATATTTAAGTTTTGAATGCATTACGCATGATTGCTCTGTTGATTTTTTGCAATTACTTTGTTTTTGTTTTTCACATCAAATTGTCATTTTAGATTTATGTCTACAGTAATTAAATCGGTGATTGCCAAAAAATACAGCCGGGGGATTTTCATCAGAAAAAGAAATATTTAAACAATTAATCGGTCGCCCGTACAGTGGGCAACATCCGTCAATAAACAAATTTAAAATGTGGTGTGTGGGTAGGTGATGTTAAAAGTCTTTTCATTTGTTTGCTTGAAATCACCACGTAATAACTTTTATTTTACCGATATATAATTAATCGGTTTGTTTGTTTGGAGTGTTGTGACCGCCTTGTAAACCCACGCACCAGCTTGTGCCGACTTTTTTTTAGATTGTGCGGGGGATGAAATGAGATTTGGCCCGTGCTAGATTCTACATGTAGGTAGCTTGGGCTGTAATTGTATTTGAGATTTCAGAACATTGAGTCATTATATTTCAAGCACATTAGCATTTAAATCATGTTCATTAATGGATCAACTAACTGGTTGTGTGAGAATCCAACATACTTTATAGTCAAGTTAGACTCTGAAACATCACTCACTGATGTTGTGAACATCGTAGATTTATGTCTTTTAACTCGTTCGGGACTAAGGATGAGATATATTGGGCTGGGGTTTATGAAAAATGGGTGTTATATTGAAATTAAATTGTCTCCAATGGTTGAATTGGTGTTTGTGTTCAGTAATGCACTAATTTGTTATACTCTGTTAGTCTTTTTCCCCCTCATTTTAAAGTAAATGATAAGTTCTGAATTCTGGCAAGAGTATAATTACTCAGCCAAATTCCAGGACAGTGTAAGCCTACAAACCTGTTATTTTTCAGACTATTTTGGAAATTCTTCAGAAGAAAACTGCAGCCCCAAAGTACATTACCTTCTTTCTTGAGAGAATGGGAACACATTTGCAACCTCTAATGCAATTTGAATGCGGGGGATCAGGGGGTGGGGGTGAGGGGGGGGGGGCGGGGTGCAATCTAGGGGGTTGTTCTCAGAGCTGCTAATTTCTTGACATCATCTTGTCAACTCAATCAAACACCAGCTTCAGCTTATGACAGTTGCAATTAGAGCTTAATTAAAATAGAATCAAGCCAGTTGTAATACCCAGCAGGATTAGATAAATCACCGTGTCCTGTAAATTAAGCCGTGTAAAGAGGACCTCTTATGAATTCAGGTTTGAGGTGGCATGGTGAGCTCGGATGCCTTTTCTATACAAAGTTGATTTGTCATGGTAGTTTACGATAGGGGCTGGGTCCAGGATTGGTGGATCCAAGGGGTCAAAGTGTGGGGTGGGTGGGCGAGTCCCCTTTTCTTGGACCCCCCTTTAATCATGGCCTTAAAAAGAAATAGAAGCAGAGTTTACAAATGTTTGGGATTTTGTTTTGTTTGTTTGTTTTGGTTGCTGTCACCTTAGAATGCTTTTTACTTGGCATATCAGCCTCCCCTCCTTTGTAAAATACTTGGAACTACTACTACTACTATTATTCTATTGGTGCTACTACTACTACTACTACTACTACTACTACTACTACTACTACTACTACTACTACTACTACTACTGCCAGTACTACTACTACTACTACTACTACTACTACTACTACTACTACTACTACTACTACTACTACTACTACTACTACTTTTTACTACTACTGCTACTACACTGCTACTACTACTGCTACTACTATTACTGCTACTACTAATACTACTACCACTACTACTACAGTTACTACTACTACATTGACTACTAGTACCACCTACTACTAGTACTGCTACTACATGTACTACTACTGCTTCTATTAACTGCTACTGCCACTGCTACTACTACTTCCTGTATAGAACTGTTTGTAATTCCACCACTTTTGCATTTAGAAAGTAACTCATAAAGTTTGTTAGTTGCCAAGAGATGTGACTTTCATTTATTTGACATCTTGTGTATTAAACTTCAAGGAAGTTGCGCTTGAGTCATTTCACCTCAATCATCAGTTTCACATCATCCTGTAAATAATCATTAACGAAAAAGAAAAAAAAACAAATTTATCAATATGGAAGTGATCTTGTTCGGTGGAGAAGATACATTCTACCAGTGAACTATTAAAAAAAAAAAGAGAGAAAAAACAATCTGATACCGTCCTGTCTGTCAACTACAATTAGCACATTGATACAGATTCAGGAAGCGTGAGTGTTACGTCGCACGGCCGATCGACACTGTCGCGGAGATGCACGTGATTACAAGCGACATCGGCTCAATCCGTAATGGAAGTCGAGTATATCTTGCCCGAAGCATGATTGCACGGTGAAAGGAAAATCGTTGTCTTCCAGAAGAGTTAGCTAGCATCATATTGTCGCTAGTTCATATCGGGTATATATACTTCTTGCTGACACAGAGAGTTCTGTGTGTGTGTGTTTGTTTCTTATCCATTGTACCTGAAGGTATGTTTTGACTCGAGATTGTTTTCTTCGTCAGAGATTACGCATTTGAAGCTAAAATCCTGCCTTGAAACTTGTTTCTGCCTTGGAAGTCAGGTGCAATGTACAAGTTCAAGACCTTTGTTAGTTCATACTGCAGTTACAAAGAGCTGTATGTGTTTGTTTCTTTCTGATCTACTCTACCTAAAGGCATGTCTCAACTCTAGATTTGTTTTCTTCGTGGATTACGCATAGTAAAATCTGGTTTGTAAATCGTTTCTGTTTTGGACTTCAAGTGCATCTTACGAGTGCAAGACCAGATCTAGATTTGTTTTCGTCTTCACGGATCACGCATTTGAAGTTAAAATCGTGGCTTGAAATTCATTCCTATTTTGGAAGTCAAGTGCAATTTACGAGTTCCTGAAGTCCAGATCGTACATGTTTGTGCGCCTGTGTGTTGTTTGAACTCTAAATTTGTTTTCGTCTTCACGAATTACATGTACACATGTGAAGCTGAAATCCTAGCTTGAAATTCGTCCCTGTTTTGGAAGGCAAGTGTAACTTACCTTCATGCTTACAAGTGATTCAAGACCAGATCGTACATCTGTTTGTGGACCCTTTGTGTTATGACGGAAGGAAAGTAAATGGTGTTATTATGCCAATCATCGCGTCCAAGGCGTCCGTTTAGTTACGCGTGGGTGGAGCCGAGGTGTGACTCCATGTGTGTAAGGGGGAAATTCTCATTGTTATGATATTGGAGGAAATTACATAGTTGCAGTGGATCGTAAGTGAATGATTGATAGATCTACACCACGCCAGCACGTTGCGTCACTCAGTAGGAATATAGTGTCATCTCCCACACTTACATGCATAGGAGGAAAATAATTGATAATCGCCATGTGTTTGAAGCTAAAGAGATCCTGATATAGAAATTTGTCAATGCAGAAATCTACATCTATGTATTTTCTATTTTTTGATGGAAGCGAGCATTTTTTGTTCTTTTAAAGCCCTGATAATGCGGTAGTATTATGCAAGGTCTACTACCATTTTGTGGATCAGTTTCAATTTGATGTGGTAGTTGCAAAAGAGTGATTTTATTGGCTCTTTTCATGGGATGGTCAACCTACTAAGAAGCTGGTGTAAGAATGTCTATATTCCAACAACAGGTAGTAATTGAGCATGTTCTTCAGAATTTGGTGTACATTAAAGAGATTGTATGTTTGGTTCTGGTATTACACTGATGGTATTTGAAGTATTTCTTTAATCTTTAATCACAATTTTAAAATCATGCAATACTTACGAGCATGTAGGACATTTGACGACTGATATAATTTAGATCAATTGTAAAATGCAGTATTAGAAGATCTTGAGACAAGATCTATACATGTAGTATTTGAATGAATGTACAAGGAAGGGCCCCCAGTGTTGGCTAGGCTGATAAGACCACAGATTTGTGTTCATTAGCCTATGATTTAAGTTGTGGTTTCGACACCTGTGTTTTGTAATTAAGCAAAACTCTTACAGTCTGTATGGCTGCATGATTACTTCCTTAGATAGGTGAATAGAAACTTGTTCTTTCATGAGAGAACTTCACCTCAGCATGTTTGCTTTTGTTGGTAATTTTCACTTTTGTTGGTGTTTATTTCATCACATTTTTTTTGTTTTTTTGATCAAGCGATGCGCAAGCTCCTCAAGACATGTGATTGCATCCAATATACTTCATGAGAGAATTGTAGTAAATTGATAATGGTCAATTTACCATAATTATCTCGTAAATTATATTGTATGCAATCATATACATCTTTATGTTTTGGTGATCTTATGTATTATGTGATATTTGGGCCTTATACCTTAACCTGTTGCCCATGGGACTGGATGTATCATGCATTAACTCTATGGCACTTACAAGATCTTGGAGGCAATGGGTTTAAAGTCACAAGTTATCCATTAGACAATTTGATGACATAAATGGTACCCTGGGGTACCAACTAGCGCTGTGCCCTGGGTTTACAAAACTGTTTAAAAGTTATGTTTGAAGTGTGAAAATGATAACTTAACCTTTGGTTTCACCCCACTTTTCGTTCATTTTCACCCCACTGTTGGTAATTATGTCTTTTTGTTGTGCACTTTTGCAGCCTCTGCATAATAACCACTGATCTCAGTGATTATAACTGAAGAAAAATACATTTATGGACACAAGAGGGAGCTACACAATGTGGTACACCGGGGTACAACAGTACCCCGGGATAGCGCGTGGTCCATAATTTTAGTCTTTAGTACAACATGACTTACATACCTTTGATATTGTGTATCATATTGATACATCAATGTGATGCATTTCTGTGCTTTTTTTTTCTCAAAGTCATTTTCTTGCATAAGTGATTTTCTCAGATCTTAGAACCTGCATCACATAAAAGATTATTATAAACTCTCCATTGCAATTGGATGTAGATACATGTGCGGCAACCTTTTTCACTATCCTCATGATCACTTGCAGCATATTTTAGGCTTTGCTGGTTGCTTTTTTCATGGAAAACGTAACTCCATCATTTCCATATTTCTGTTCATCATTGAAAATTTTGCGTCCTACACTTGATGTAAATTCTGGTGAAACGGAAATACAGTAATTGAAATATATGCATATTGAATAAATCATCTCTTTGATCTACATTTGTGAAAGTGGATTCCTGGATGATAGTACATTGCTTTGAATGGAAGCAACAAAATCCATTATTTCCATTTTCTACCCACATTGATAAATTCATTTCCCTTACTAGATTAAAATTCTGGTAGAAATTGAAATAATTGAAATAAATGCATATTGGACAAATCTCCTCTTTGATCAGTATACAATCTTTAAAGGAACTATCCAGGCTGATAGTTAGTTACTTTGAATAGAAGTAAGAAAGTTAGTGAATCGTAACCTGGACCTGTATTAGGTAAAAGTTTCAGAAAAATCAGGAAAATATACATATAAATAAAGTTATTAATGTTGAAAATTCTTACAATCATTGTGTATAATAAGTATTATATTTTCAGTTTCCTTGAAGAAAGTAAAACAAAAAATTATCTCTGCACTCCATGTACAGTACAATCTTCAGACAAACATACACATGATTTTTTAGATTAAGTAAGTGTATTCAAAGTTCAAACATAAATATTCAAGGAAATTGAAATTTACTTAAGTGATATTTTGTGCACAAAATATATGGAGGATTGCTCACAGTGAAGGTAAAAATTAAGTTGCTGGTTTTGTAATCATCTTTGGAATTATAAAAAAATTCTCAATTTTGATATAATTTTCCAAATTTTTCTCATATTTTCAGTGATCTATTATGATTTTTCTATGTTTATTTAAAATAGTTTATCAAGGTGTTATTCCCCTCTAAATGAATGCATTGATATATTTTAAATTGAAGTTCAATAATGTTAACTTGTGTCTTTTAAGGCTACATGTATTTCCACTGTGAAAGGTTCCCTATTGATTTTTATTTCATCCTCAGAACAAAATGCAAAACGTTGTTACCGTATATAGCAACCAGGTTTGCACACGTTTCCATTTGACTTGCCAAACTCGTAATATATTGCCGTTCTCTTGCACAGCTGTTATTTGTAATGTACATATAAGTGTTTGCTATTAATGCAATGAGACAAGATACCTATCAATCAAGGTATAGGTGTAGCCAGGGAGTAAAAAGGGGACATATCCCCCTCCCCACCTCCCCCCCCCCACACTCCCCCTGGTAGATTCAATGTTCGTTTCTCCTCAAGTAAATAAAGTCAAAATTAATCCTTCCATCCTGAATATACAATCTTGCCATTGTACCTGGTATACATGTATATTCATGTATAATTCAACTCATTTCAATTTTGAGGTATTTTTTTAACCTCTCCCAATCATGTTACTGTGCCCTTTAACTCTTTACGTGCTGAATTAATTCTGAGGGTATAATAATGATGATTTCTTTTTCAAGATATTTTCTTTAAATCTTGCTTTCCTTATTGCACCGTTGATACTGGTAATTATTCTATACTTGTTGCTCAAGCATTTTGGCCATTTATTAAAGACACTATATAACACTGTGGAAGACCCGTTTAAAAAATTGTCGAACTTTGCTACCTGACATATCTGACAGTGTTTGAATGGACAAATAAACACCCTAAAACACAAAAGTTTGGACAGTTATGCTGTCACTAGAACAATATGTGCAGATACAAATTGGCACATTAATTTATATCAGCTGGCATAAGGAAATTCTTGCAACACAGCAGTCTATGGAGAAAAGCTGGAATGTCTCTCGATGATTTTCACTTTTTTAAAGCACATACTGATTGTTTTACACTGCGAAATTTTCAGGCTTCATTTTTAGACCATATCAAAGATACTAGTAGCATGGGGAATCATGTAGCTCAGATTTTTTAAACTGGAAACATTGTTATACAATGCCTTTAACTTTTCTAGTACAAACATAACAGAGAAAACTAATTATTATGATTGTTGAATTTAATTGTACAAATGTGCAAACTTGCAACATTTGCGTGCAAAGGGTTAATTGAATCCTGACTGCTCCAGTGAATCAATGTTATTTGACCACAATCTGGTAAATCTGGTAAATATTTGTGAGATTTCCTTTTCTTGTGGCCAGGGAAATGTGCATATAGCACTAGCAGTCAAGGTTATGAGGTAAAGAAAGAGTGAGATCAGTAAAATTCTTTGACAGTACAATTTGTTTCCTTAAGAGAAATGTATAGGAAGAGGATACTTGTTGTTGGTTTGTTTTTATTTTTAATATTTTTTTCTCTCTATTTCTTTTCAGTAACTGTCTATTTGACATTTTGAAGGTAAAGTGCACATGCACTAGCAAAATTTGTGATGAAAAAATATGCTTTGGATTATACAGTGGTATTGATAATGTATTATTAACCCCTTGGGCTCGATGCTATAGGGCACTGTTGTTCATTGAGAGACGACGCGATTTGCATGTGGTTGACTTTGAAGTGAATACAAACCCATGTTTTCATGTAAAATTATTTACAGAATAGTTATTTTCTTAATTTATACTGGGCAGAAATGTGTATTATTTAGGACAGACACGTTAATTAATACAACTCTCCAGTTTATCTTCTGTTTGACCAAAACTGTTGTCATATTTTCTGGGCTTCTGTAGAAGCCCATCGTCTCTGAGTGTGCAATGTGCTGGGCTTCTGTACAAGCCCGTCGTCCCCAAGGGGTTAACATACAGCTACTGCTTGTCTTTTCATACTGATACACATTCATTTAGACTTGCATTTAAATATTGGTTGAGAAACGAAGTGTCCTTCCATTGGTATAAATGGTAATGGTCAAAATGTGTGAAGAATCAAATTGAAATGTGTATCAGCGTGTTTCTATTGAAGGTAGTTTTCCGGATGCAACCGGCTAATGGAGGAGAAGATCTCAATAGAAACAGACCTTCTCCGCCATTACACGTCTTTTTAGCAGAGAAAGTTTCGCCGGTATCAGCATGTTTATTGAGCCTACCGTATTTATCCGGATAAAATTTAACCAGCTAATAGTGGAGAAGCAGAGGCGTCGATACGTTCCGCGAAGACAAAGCATTGGAGGGGCAGAGCATTGTGCGTGAACAATACTCTGCCCCTCCAATGCTTTGTATTCCTGAAACGTGTCGACGCCCCTGTGGAGAAGGTCTATTTCTATATTGGATTGCGTTTTCCGGAAAGCACGATCGATCTTAAAGGGATGGTACAATTACTGGCTAGTCTGTTGATCTGGGTTGCCGCAAGGTATTGTGGGATGACCGAGGTCAAATTTATGCCCAATCAAACACATGCACGCTGCAGCCAGGGGTCAATTTCCGATCGTGGTTTGTTGATTTCCGGTTTCTCACCGGCAAAAGACACGATTATAGCGTGAGAAGGTCTGTCTGCATTGGGCTCTTGCTCCGCTAAAAGACTAATAATGCGGAGGAAGGTCTGTTTCTATTTGAGCATCTTATGGTATCTTTCTCCACTATTATGCTGCAAAAAGTAAGGACAAAATCTACCGGTGAAACTTCTTCTCCGCTAAAAAGACGGATAATGGCGGAAAGGTCTGTTTCATTGAGATCTTATGGTATCTTTTCTCCAACTAATTATCCCTGCAAAAAGTAGGACAAATACCCGGTGAAAACTTCTGCCACGCTAAAAGATCGTGATAATGCGAGAAGGTCCTGTTTCTAATTGAGATCTTCTCCTCCATTAGCCCGCGTTGCATCCGAAAACTATCCTAGCAATAGAAACACGGACTGATTGTTTAAAAAAACCTTGGGTAATGTTTGCATCAATTCACATTGTCCGAGTGCTTTTCTCAGAATGAGGTAGTACTTTTCTAATCCCACCCCATCCTGTATTGTTTCTCCCTGAAATGCAGGTCAAGATGTTGCGATTTGTAATGGCACTGAAAAAGTCAGTGTGAATTATTCGCATATCAAGAATTAGGAGGGGGTTAATAGTAACATTTATTAGGACAGTACTTAATTGCAATATTTAAAGAGTGGAGAAGATAGTGTTAAACTACAGTGCATTCATAGTTGGAACATCCAAACAAAGTAAGGCAATTCAATTAAAATAATCATACCATTTTTAGCTCACGACTGAGCACAAAGGCTCAAGTGAGCCTATTGCGATCGGCTTTTTGTCCCGTCGTCCGTCGTTCAGTCGTGCGTCGTGGCGTCGTCGTCGTGCGTCGGCGTCCGTGCGTCGTGCGTCGTTGCGTCGTGCTGCGTGCGTCCGTGCCGTAAAACTTTTAGACATATTTCAGCTTCTTCTCTCAAATGCAATGATTGATTTGGCCGCTAAACTTGCAGGAAATGAATCCTTTAGGGGGTAGGGATTCAAGGGTCATCAACTGGTCCACCTGGCCCCAGGGGCCCCAGCGGCAGGCGCCGGCAAAAAGGGCCAAAAGAGGTAGTTTCAAACCATCTTCTTCTCTAGTTCCAGATAGTTTAGTTTAAGCCACTTTGTGTGTAGATACCATCTATAATGTGGCTGAATAATGTTCCTCATAGACAATGCCCAGGGTTGGGGGGGCCCCCCCGGTTCTGGCCGCCCCAAAGGGGGCAAAAGTTTGGGTCAAGGGCCTATACGGAGTAATGTCACAATTCACATTAGTGGATTTGACCAAAAACTTGTTGGGAAGTGATCACTCAGGGGGAAGGGAAACAGAAGGTTCCCTGGAAGTAGCACCAGGCCGCCCCTAGGGGGCCATGGGGTACGGGCCCATAAGGGCCAACTACAGGCAATTTTTTAAAACCACAATCCATTTGTAACCAACTTGGTGGTAGATGTGTAACAGTGACCTCAATGTAATTTGGGGGTCAGAACGGTCACAATATGTAGGTCAAAGGTCAAATTAAGCCAAGTTTCTTCACTTGGTTGGTAATTAAGCCTTTTTCTTCTAAAATCCAAAATAGTTAAGTTAAGCCACTTTGTATGTAGATACCTCTAATATGTGCTGAATTAATGTTTCTCATGACAAAGCCCAGGGTGGCCCCGTTTGGCCCCAAGAGGGGAAAAAGTTTGGAGAGTAGGGCCTAATACGGAATAATTCACATTCACATCAAATGGATTTAGACCAAAACTTGGTGGGAATGATCCTCCAGGGGGAGGGGAAAAGAGATTTCGCATGGAATGGTAAGCACCAGGCTCCGCCCCCCCCCGCCGGAGGACCCATGGGCAGGGCCCATAAGGGCCCAAACAGTACAGTGTAACTTTCTAACCACAAGCCATTTGTAACCAAACTTGGGTGGTAGATGCCGTAAACAGGAGCGCTCCCAATGTTATTTTCGCGGTCAAGTCACCACTAAGTAGGGTCAAGGTCAAATGTTAAGATATTTACTAGGGTGTGCCTTGTTATTATAAAAAATGGGATGATTAGAATTTAAATTTAACATTGGCAAAATCAGCTATGGCAAGGGGCATGCAAGTTTTTCAACTGGTTCATTTGGCTTATAGTTGGTGGCCTAGATATCAGGCTCCAATGGGAACAAAACTTATATGTAATACTGATGTTTTTTTCTATGGGTACCATAGAGAGTTTGCGAGACCCTCAAGGTGGCATCGGTGCCCCCCGGGGCTCTTGTTATTCATTTCATTGAGGTAACAATTGACAATTGATGTTGACTTATCAATGATGATGATGATTATGACAGTAATATTGTAAAAAAAATTAAGTGGTAAAAATGGCTTAGTAATAATAAACAATATTAATCCGCATATAAACACTTTTCCTGTTTTCAACAATTCTGTGTATGAAATATCGAAACAAAATTTCATAATATTTTCCTTGAAAAATACTAGGGTACAACATACAATCATATTATGCTTCCCACTTCTTTTATGTTAAACGATTGAATCAAAGTGTAGGCCACGGTCTGACTGAGGTAAATAAATATAGCCTCCGCTAAAAATATCATGCCATGCGTCCATATCATTTTCGCCCATAAATGCAGATTTACAAAACCTTTTTAGTGATTGGAAGTCTCTCTCCGTGTAAGATTTTTCTGATTCAACTTATTTTGGGCCCCTGAGCTATGGCCATGATAGATAGTATTTAGACGGCGTGCGATTGGAGTTCGATCGTAAGTTTATTAAAGCAAGTTCATGTGCCTGTGTGCGCGCATACTGGATTGAAAACGGATGCGGAAGATTCGGACATGAATGCCGTGAAGCAACAATTTAAAGGCTGTTTTCCGGTTTCCGTGCATGTTTGGCCTGTTACCACAGATTCAAAGATTGTTTTGTAGCTTGCAGTGAGTGTATAACCTTTCAAAATTGTATGATTTTCTTAAAAATCTAATGCATCGAATTATAAGGTAATGGAACGGATCTGTATTCTCTTGCGAACCAGTGCGCTGATAAGTACCCAATATTTGAGTTACACTTGGGGCGAGCAAGTGCAGTGCTTAGCACCGCTCAGTGTCGATGCGAGTAAAAGGCATGCAACATAGATTGATTTTTGTCTGAGTTTGTGCAGTTGTGGCTGGCAGACTGAAATAGGCCTGGAGCATTCACAGGCAAAGCAAACGCAGCCACGTATGCACACCGCAAAAACTCAAAATTTGGAACAGTAAACAATTTTGACATATTAATACGAAAATGGTTTCTAATGCAGTACAGCTGTGACTGAAATAATGAATAATCAATCTGCCATAACGAAAGTAAAATGATCTGCTATCAATTGCGTGATATCAGTTTTAATCGATAGTCTTGTTTGAATTTGAGAATATGTGGGATAAAATCTAATTTTATTTTATTGTAAAAGAGGATCACAAATGTAAACAGTCCATTCATTATCGCGTTAAAGTATACACTATCATTGTCAGTCAAAAAAAAATCTCAGCATACATGATTCCCCATGCTACCAGTGTCTCAGAATAACGGTCGTAAACAATGAAGCCCTGAAAATAATTGCAAGTTCAACAGCGACATTTAAGGGCATTTAAAAGTTGAAAATCATTGAGTACCTAGTCTCGGATTCTGCATAATGCGACGCAGTAAGAAATTCTAACTTCAGCAAAACTAAGTCTTAGTTCAAGGACAGTTAACCTGGATGATAGTTAGCCTAAATTTTCTCGAGAAATAGGACAAGTTCTTGCGTCTGGAGGCCCAGACTTTTATGAGTGAACCATTTCATTTTTTCCGACATAGACTGCTGTCTTTAGAATTTTTTATCAGCTGACAGTAAATATATTCTCTTCAATCTGTTCATTAATGTACAAGTGAGCAGCATAATTGTCTGAAGTTTTGTATTCTAGGCGTGTTAGTTTGCAATATTCCAGACACAGTCAGAATATGTCTATAGCGAAAAGTTTTGTCAATTTTTTAATGGGCTTTCAACCAATGTTGTGTAGTGCCCTTACATTGCATGTTCTTGTTGAAGGACAACAATGTAGTAATACAGCAGTGTTCATGATTGACATTAATTGTATTGGAAAGTGAAGATCTTTGAACGCTTCTTTTTTTCGTACGCGTTAACGGGAAATAATTTATTTACTCTTAGGTGATGGCAATCTCCTTGACTTAACGAGAGGCGGAAAATAGGGTAGCGCTGTTGTGAGCACTTCGTTAACCACATAGAATGATCCGATTCGCTAGGTTGGGGAGGCGGGATGGGGTAGAGAATCGAGTGTTAAAAATAGTTTAAAACATGGTTGTGGTTCAGCACTCATAGCCTTAATTGTCATGGAATAACATGTGTTGGATTTGAAGTAAAAGTTGTTTACATAATTGTAGGAGAAGTAGTTTCGAAATTCAATACTTTTATCTATAGTCATCGGATCAACTGCAGCATAAATAAATAACAGATTTGTGGCTCTTAACTAACACAAGTTTGTTGGCAAGTAGTGTGTCACTGATGTACGACTAGTCAATTTTTATCACTAAAGCACGCTTAATGATGAAGTCAGGAGGAGTAAGTGACTCGCACAATGACCTTAATTCAATCAATGGATTATATAATTTTTTTGCGGCATGAAGTAAGTCAGTGTTTTAAATCGCAGAGATCACGTTTAACTACTAGCTTGTTGGTAGATTTTTTATTTATTATTGAATTCGGACTTCGGGTAACTTGACCAATCCAACAGTCAGCGTTATCTGAGCAATCATCAATCTTAAAGCCCAAGTGTTAAAGTTTTGGGATTTTTTGTTATTGTGAAAGGCTTTCATGCCCCCAAAGTTCATAAACCATGCAATAATGGATTCTGAATGTCTTTAGTTTTTTTTAAAAATTAATTATACGAAAAATCTCGGGACCCACCAAAAAATTTTAGCATTATAGGCATGCCAAAGGGTTAAAAAAGGCTTTAAAGGTTACAATGTGGTTATACCTCATCTGAAAGACGCAGACGCAGCTTCTTTCCAGATGAGGTATTACTCATATACCTTTTTTAACCCTTTGGATGCTATAATGTAAAATATAGTCAAAAATGTCGGGTCCCCCCCCCCCCGACAGTTTTTCCATTAATTAATTTTAAAAAAATCCCAAAGACAAAAAAAGGTTATTATGAGTTATACCTCAATCTAGAACGAGCCGAGTCTGTCTTTCAGATGAAGATAGACACATGTAACGCTTAAAGCCTTTTTAAACCCTTTGGATGCTATAAATAAATTTTGGGGGTCCCCCCCCCGCCACCCGAGAATTTTTTAATTAACTAATTTTAAAAAAACTAAAGAGCATTCAGATCTATTATTGCAGGGTACTTATGACTTTGGGGCATAAAGCTTTCAAATAACAAAAAAATCCCCAAAACTTAACTTGGGCTTTAAAGCTCAGTGACATGATTGGGAGAAATAAAAAATGCCTTTAGAACCAAACTGGTTGAAAGATAAACCAAATGGACACCAGCTGGAGTGGATCTCTTGGCTGGAAGGATTTGTCTTGAGGTTGTTTACTTAAGGAGAGTCAAGCATGAACAAGCCAGCAGTTTAATTTTATCGGGGCACGATAGATTTAATCCCCATAGAAGGCTACACTACAAATTTGTCTCTTACAAGGCATACTGATGGACATTATCTTAAAA
This sequence comes from Eucidaris tribuloides, assembly GCA_001188425.1. NCBI lineage: Eukaryota > Metazoa > Echinodermata > Echinoidea > Cidaroida > Cidaridae > Eucidaris > Eucidaris tribuloides. Next base: position 33,518 of record JZLH01S0280237.1, read on the forward strand.
TGAGTCAACTTTTGACTACAAAATTTTCACAGTAGAATCCTTGCATAGTTTACTTGATTCTAGAATAGTTTCTACCCCAAGTTGAGGACTACCCCCAATCATGTCATTTACCTTTAACCATCATGTGGGTAAGGGTGTCAAGTCAACCTGAAGTTAACTTAAAATATGTTAACCACAAGTGCATTCACACTGGACTTAACTTCATGTTTATCATCCTTGGAACTTTCTCATTCTTAAAGTTAGCTAACCACAAGTTAACAGCAGTTTATAAGATAAGCTTGTTAAGTGTGAACTCAACCAATGCTATAGTTATGTACTAGTGCTAAATATAGAAACTGTCAAGTTTCAATGAGCCTCGTTCTCAGTAGTTCTTGGTCACATATTGATTTTGATAAAACAAATTGAAATCAGGTGGGGAAGTGACACATTAAGGACTAATAGCTTCGAGACAGACATATGGACGAGTTTATGACACATACGTGTGCACGTTTGTGGGCATACATAGTGATGTATCAATCAATATTAGGATTATAGAGGTATCAAACGCTTTACCCGTTGTAATTCCGACAGTGACTCTGCACCTTCCTGAAAAACATTCAGGTTGTACAAATTTGTTTGTTACCGTAGTAACTAAATTGTTTTGGGAGTTGCATATATCCTTCAAAAAAATATGATTTACACTAAAATTAAAATATATGTATAACCAACATATGTGTATATTTTTTACACATTTATTTGCTTTGATATTTCTTCCTTATATCTTTTGAAGTCAATACATTGAATTGAAAAGTTGGAATAATAAATTTGTTTGTAGTGACTCTAACTCTAGCAATTAGATTGTTTTGTAGTGTGTCCTTGCAAAAAAAAAAATGATTTACTCTAAAATACAAATATAACCAACACAAATCTGCTTTAATTGGTATTTATTTGGTTTAGTTGGTAATATTTTTTGGTTGATATTTCTTCATTTCCAGAGAAATATCATTTGAACTCAATACAGTGAATTTACCAGTTGGAACAAAAAGCTATGAATATGATTATCTTCTTGGCATCCCAGTGCACTATCACTACCCTATTGAGATTATATCTTGACAAGCTGGTGTGTGCTGTCAGCAAATGAAGAACCAGTACTGAGCTAGTTTTACATGTCCAAGTCGTGGAAAAATAATTTGATGTTATAAATCAAATTGAGTAACATAGAAACAGACCACACATTTAAAGTAATAGCTAGCTAACATTGTGGAGCTTCAAATTAAAAAATTGTCAAACTTTGCTATCTGAGCTACATAGTAGTGTTTGAATGTACAGGTAAACACTCTAGAATACAAGAGTTTTGAAATTTATGCTGCCACTGGCAAGATATGAATGAATAAACAATTAATACTCGAGGCGAGTACAAAATAGCCTAGATCCACACACAGTAAGTCTATGGGAGGAAATGGGCAGGTGAATCGGGTCAATTTACAATTTTAACTTCTTTAAAGCACTAAATAATCATTTCGAAATACAATTTTTTTCAGGGCTGTATTTTTAGACCTTATTAAAGACACTTGGAGCGTGGAGGATTATGTAGCTCACATTTTTTTTAACAGTGGTAAATGTTAGCCTGTGGCTTTAACCTGTTGGAAGAATAAGAAAAAGATCTCTGTGGCTGGGGTCTATGGAAAATGTGTGTTATAGTGAAATTGGATCGTTTCCAATGGGTTAAAGGTAAATGACATGATTTGGGGTAGTCCTCAACTTGGGCTGAAACTCTTTTAGAATCAAGTAAATTGTGCAAGGATTCTACTGTGAAAATTTGGTAGTCAAGAGTCGACTCTTTCTAAAGTAACTTCCAGATCTGTATGTCCTGTGACAGACAAATCTGTTGTGTAGGGTTCTGCGGAATGTATTTTTATCGGGGTTCGAGAGAATTGAAATACTACTAGGTTAGTGCTTGATTCTCCTTAAGTAAACAAATTAAAGACAAATCCTTCCAGCTGGTAGATCCACTCCAGCTGGTGTATAGTTGGTATATATTTCAACTCATTTGGTTGTTGAGGTATTTTCAAGTGTTCCCAATCATGTCACTAACCTTTAATGAATGAAGTGTTGATCATTCCGAGATTTAACCCACTGGCATCTGGAACCGGATGTGTCCTGTTTTAACTGTATGGGATTTTCATAATCTTGGAGGCAACGGGTTAAAGAGAAATAATGTCGGTCACCCAAAATCACCTCACAAGAACACCAAGTTATTTTGGAAGGATGTATTTGTTTTGGTTTCATTGGGGAAGTCTTCAATAAATGGTGCCACATTTAGTCATCACGACACCTGAAGATGATTACCGTGACCCGAATGAGGTCACATTTAGTTCTTCACAGCAGTGACATAGTGTGTGAAAACAGATGCAGACAGTCAAATGCTTTGTCTCAATGTACATGGTCCAATAGGTTAGGTGCTCTCATTGATCAGTTAGAAATTTATGGTATGTCATTCATCATAGATGATTATTGGTAGATTTGATGTTCTTTTCTTATGTTTTGGTGTGGCAATACCATACATTTTTTGAAAGATTGATGAAACGTTTCTCAGATTAACCAAAACTATAAGACATGCATAAAACCGAAATTTATTTTTGGTAAATGGTGAAAATTAAATTTTCTGATTTGTTGTTTATTGTTGTTAAATCTATTAATGCCCTGAAAATTGTATGCTTACAAATACGTCAATTTGTAGAAAATCCTGAAAAAAATTAAAAGTAGGGTAGCTCCCAACTGTTTTTTTCATGATCTCTAATTCTCTCTGATAATTAAAAAATCACAATTTTTCACTCTAAGTTGTTTTCTGATGTCTGGAGTGCCAGTTCCATACTTTGATTGATGAAACAGTTGTCTAATTGTCCAGAATTGTACGCTTGGCTTTGACTTGTTGGAGGATGATTTGATTTTACTGTATCACACACATCTTTCATGAAGCCCAGCCAAATTATGCTCAGGACTATAGTCTTGAATGGGTTAAACACAACTACTCATACACAGACTACTGATGGTTCTTCTCCCTTCTTGCAACCTCATTCCTTGATTATAGCAATTCCCACCAGTTCTAGACCCGATTTTAAAACCATGAGTCATCTAAAAGCTCAATTCCGACAACCAGTCATGTTTATTATCGGTGTATTTCGCTGTCTCAATCATCTCACAGAAGGTCATACCTAATGCATATGTTTTAATCAGTAGGACGTATCGTATGCCTCTAATGTACAAAGTGGGGAGGGTGTATCATGCTTGGGGGCACATTGTACCTCATCCCCCCCCCCCCGAAAAAAACTTAAAACTGTTAACTATTTAAATCTTTTTTAATTGTATTCTCCACAATGTTTTACAATGTCTTAAAACTCAAAAAATGCTAATTCTAAGTGATGATCAATTGGAACATTTTCCTTTGCGATATTTCTCCTACCTCCCTAAAAATGATTTATTATGCATTTTTGTACACATGTATGTTCTCATCATCATCTGTGCCACTTCCTACCACCCCCCCCCCACACACAAAATAATATATTTATACCTACGTTTTTGTACATGTATGTACTATTTGTAACATAAAGCTTTAAAGATTATGCTTTTGAATTCCATGCCAATCGGTTTTTGCTCAGGTTTGCTCCAAGAAGAGAAGGAACATAAAAATGCAATTATCAAAATTTGGGATTCCTACATTTGAATGTTTTTAACATACCAACGATAAATCATTTGTTTGAAACTGGGCCATTGCTCCAGTTGCATTTTGTGATGGTAGTCTAGGTTTCAGACACTGGATGTAGCTTTCACCAACTAATTTTAAATTTGGTAGAGTCCAACGGTAGCACAGATTGCCTGACAATCATCCAACTGCACTGGTATGAGTTTTTGACCTGGTAAGCTTTGATCAGCAGGTATTCAGTTTTCAGGAGTTGATGCATGAATCAGGTCTTGAGGTCAGACTAGTTTAATGGTTGTATAAATTCAGGGAGTGATGAGTCATCAACATTATGTGATGCATTGTTTTTGAATTTTATCAGCATTTATGTGATTCATGAAACCTGACTTTATAGCTCGAAGCTTTTGTAAGAGTGAGATGTAATGATTTATGTGAATCTTTACATTATTACTTATTTTAGCTTATTACCTCAGTTGTCCGGCAGAAGGGCCCTAGCATATGTTCCTGGCAGAAGGGCCTTAACACTAAATTTCTTCAAATTTGAGAAATATTGCTGTATTTGATATAAATTGCACTTAACAGATTGATAGAAGGATCCAAAAATATCACACTACTTTGATTTCATGTGAAAAGAGCCAATGGTTTTCAAGTTAGAGACAAGTAAGTGTTCAGGCCCTTCTGCCGGGAACATATGCTAGCGCCCTTCTGCCAGACAACCGACGATTTGGTAATAAGTTCATTGCAAGGTGTGCAAATCATGAATGTAATCTTTAAATCATAAAACCGTGTTCATCATGGAAATTTTGTGCAATAGATCCAAGAGGGTTAAAGGTATTGGCTTACATTTACCACAGTTAAAAAAATCTGAGCTACATGATTCCCCATGCTACCATTGTCTTTGATAAGGTCTAAAAATGACGCCCTGAAAAAAATTGTATTTCAAAATGATTATTTAGTGCTTTAAAAAAGTGAAAATCGTAAGTTGATTCACCTGCCCATTTTCTCCCATAGACTTACTGTGTGTATACCTACGCTATTTAAACTCGCCCCGAGTTTTAATTGTTTATTTATGCATAACTTGCCATTGGCAGTGTAACTTTCCAATTTTTTTTTATTCTAGGGTGTGTATGAACACTACTATGTAGTTCAGAAATCAAAATTTGACAATTTTTAAATTGAAGCTCCGCAATGTGAGCCTATCACTTTAAAATACAGCACCTACATCGTCATTTGTATCCAACTGTGCGGCTTTTTGCGATAAAAGTACTCAACCGTAAACATTGGGTCATTGGTCATGCTTGACCATTCGTCAATAATTGATATACCACTAATTTGGGCTAATGTCAAAATGGATGTCTGCATGCATCTTCACTTGCCAATCCACTTTGATCCATAAATAGATTTTTTTTTCATAATGTGAGGACCCCCCCCCCACACACACACACACACACATGAATTGTAACAGTGCTGTAAACGTAATTGTCATCACCACTCGGGGTTGTCTGTTCTTATTTCTGTTTGAGTGATTTCATTATCATTACACTTAATTTGATGGCGAAAAGAAAATTACATTTCATATGTAATTCAAGCTCATTTTGAGAAGCATGAAGTTAAACTCATCATCGTTGATGGTGCAATTATTTCTCTGTTATCACTGATCCATGCAACTGGTCAGATATCAGTGACAGTGCTGTATTATTTGCAGTCTGAGCCTTTGATGGGAAGATTTTGGTTCCATGTAGTGTAATTGCTAGAGGTATTTAATAAGGAGATTAGTTGGACCTTAAGTTGTTTCTTCCATCTACTAAACCTAACCTTTAATCTTTCCTTAATTTCTTCCTCTTCTGTCATCTCCAACGGCTTCTTCAACCCAACACCTCAATTCCTATTTCTCTCCCTTTTTCATCCTTGCTTCTTCCTCTATCTTACCCTCAACTCCTGTTGTTTCTCTTTCTTCTTTTCCTCCCTTTCCATCTCCTGTTTTCCTTTCTTACTCATCTTTTGCTTCTCTTCTTTTTCTTCTGAATATCGTTCTCTTTCTATAGTCCCTATTTTTCAACTCGTCTTGCACTTCTTTCTCCTTATCCTTCTCCTCCTTTTCCTCCTCCTATACTCTAACTCTTCCTACTCCTCATTTTCCTCTTTAAGTCCTCCCCTTTTGCCTCCCTAGTCCTCTTTCTGTTCCCACCTTTCATATGTTCTTAATACTTACTCCTTTCTTCTACTTCTTCTTTTATCTTCTCTCCTCTCTCCTTCTTCTCCCTCATCATCATCATCATTATCATCATCATCATTTTCATCATCATCATCATCATCATTTTCATCATCATCATCATTTTCATCATCATCATCATCATCATCATTTTCATCATCATCATCATCATCATCATCATCATCATCACCACCACTATCTCATCATTGTCTGTTCTATCATTACCATTTCTTCTTTTCTTCTCCTCTACCTTCCTCCTCATCTTTTTCCTCTTTCCTTCCTTCACATTTCTCATCCTCTCCACATTCTTTTTTTTTCCTCCGTGTCTTACCCTGTTCATTTTTCACCTCCTCTTCTCCCTACTCTCCACAATCTCCATCATCACTTTTGTCTTCTCCTACTTCTCCTTTTCTTCCTCCTCCTTGCCCTTGTCTCCTCTTATTAATCTAACTTAGTTAACCATTGTCATCAACTTGTTTTCCTTCTAATCATTTTCATCTCCATCCTTGCATTTACTATTTGATTATGATTAAGATAAATATCATTAGAAATATGCCCCTCAAATTATGGTAATTAGACCTCTATTACATATATTCCATAGAGTTGTAGAACAACCCAGGGATCTGGCAATCTTCTGTTTAGATGCTAATTGTGATTTATTCTAGGATTGCTGTGACACTGAACCATTTAATCATATTTGACCTTTAAAGCTTCTGTATATCTTACATTCTAGGGTAGGCCTGTACATAATCTTGGTGCTTAATCACGATCAAACAAATTGCAGTCGACTTATTTTTTATATGGCAAGAAAATGAAAAATATAATATACAAGGCCCTAAAGGTTAGCAGAGAGAATGGCTTTGCCCTCTCCCCCCCCCCCACCATTTTTACAGGAAATATTATTCTTGTAGCAGGAACCAAAAACATGATCTAATGAAAAGGTTGAGCAGGAGTTTCTTCAATAAATTTGACTCTCAGGTCTTCTTTACCAAGAAAAACCCTTACAACTGGGAATGCCATGGGGAAATTGGATAGTAATGAGCTATTGCATAATGAAATTTATGCTCAGTGCAGCGGTTTTCCTTGAAACTGCTTGAATAATATCACTGCCTTCCATTATTATGATATGTGTACAATGTGGTAAAATCTCTTGTCCAATTCTAAAGCTTCTGTAAAAATATACATGTACTGATCATTAATGAGTGTCCATCTTACATAATGCATGATTATGTTATAAATGTATTTTCAGAGACTGGTTAGATAATCATGCATTGGAAATGATTTGGACTCATTCACTATTTCCACTTTTTGTTACATAAGATCTTCCTTATGAAATGGAGTAAGTTCATTCATTTTTAGAATTTACTTTTAAATTAGGAGCCCCCCCCCGGGAATAGTTATTAAGGTTACTGG
>JZLH01S0280314.1:9748-26386 GCA_001188425.1 Eucidaris tribuloides
AAATAGCATTAATACTGTAACGAATAATGTATTTTCTACCAATCAATTGATCAAAAGGGTCGGCCAAAAATCAACCATGAATTTATTGAATTTTGATGTGCATACTTTGTGAAAACCAAAACATTGCTTGAGCGAGGATTGTTTACTGAATTGACAGTTTGTATCATCACTGTCACAAAATGCAGTTTATTGTAATCACTAGTTTGATACAAACAACAGAACATATTGATAAAACGAACAGTTAATAATTATAAAAATGGTACTACTACTAACTACTCATACTACACTATGCTACTACTACTACTACTACTACTACTACTACTACTAATGATAACAACAACAACAACAACATTCCGTTCTTGTATAGTGCATAACTCGTAGTGATCGCATGTCCGTGTCGGTCAGGATAGGTACATTTCAGCTAAGCAGTATGTGGCCTTTTTTTAGTTTTGACTCTAAGTGTCATGGAAAAAAGTTGGGTAGCCTACTTATATTCAACAAATTTCAGTGAAATAAATAACATTTTGGATTTAAAATAGAGTTGGTAAAACCTTTTCTGGTTCACAGAAACAAATGATATTTTGTCTAAAGTTTTAATATTAGAAGTGGCAAGGCCAGCTTCATGACTTGAATGACCACAGTCATGGACCAGGTATTCAAAGTCAAAACTAGCATAAAATTTCAAATTTGACAGACAGTCATACAAACACTTGTAGGGTACTTCAAACCATATGACAATCATAGGCCTTATGTACAATATTTTTTTTTTGCATTGCGGCACTGTAATTCAAAATGTGTGTTTGTGTGTGTGAGAGTGAGATTTCTTATTTAAAAGAAAACATAATTATTGTGATAAACCAGAGGAAATTACTAGATGATCATTCATAAAAATATAAGCAGCACGCTACATGTATAATTGTGACTGTTCAATGCAATGTCTCCTGATTGAAGGATTGAAAGGTAACAAAAATATTCATGATTATAGATCTGTGCTAAGCTGAAGAGTGAATATACAAGTATGCAAGCATGTCATGAATTTTCCGTCTGTATGCAAACAATGCCATCGTAGCATTGTCAGAACAAATGTCAGGGTTTATGAAATTTTATTTTTAACTCTCAGCATCTCTACTGCAGCATTTATATTAAGTGCACCATTGAGCAATGTTTGGAATGCAACCACGCAACTCTAAATAGAGCTGTAACTTTTTATGCAGTAAGCATAATGGAGAAAGTGTTGTATGTAAGTTGTAGATAAAAGTGTGCCCTTTTCTCATATTCAATGTCATTTTGTGAGATTTCTGAAGTTACAATTTGTGAAGTAGTATTTTCAGATCAATAGAATATCCACAGATGTTTTATTAGAAAAAATTGCATGTTTTTCTCATTGCTAAAAAATTGGATAAAAATGTCCACTGTATTTAGATTAATTGGCATGGCTGCAAGCATAAACATTGCAAGAAATGTAGCTTTTTAGCCCAAGTATAGTTTTGGTCGATCTGGCAATTTTTTATCATCTCTTCGTAAAGTATTTTATTATCGCCCCCAAACATCAGAATACAACATCAAAACCTATCAAACCTGCTGAAAATTGTTTAAAGTGACAAATTGGTAAAATTTTGGGAGAGCGTGGTAGCAGCATGTGCATTACCTATGGGAAAATGTTGCCCCCCCCCCCCCCCCCCCCCGCCCCCCGCCGGGCATTTATCATTTTTGCATCTTTTCAAAGAGAGAGTTTTAGAGTGAGCAATTTATAGGGCATTGATAGATCATACATATGTATTTAAATACTGGGTTTTGAAATAAAATTAATAAAACACAATATTTTTCAGAAATACATGTAAATCCAAGATACATGTCGGCTCACTTTGCGGGTTTGCTGTTATGACAGGTGTGACTATCTGTTACTTTTAAATAATTTAGGCTGGCTTTCCATCATGACATTTCATTTTGATCAATACTGCGCACATAAAGGCCATAGATATATGAGAACTGTGAATCTAGGTTTAACACTTTTCTATTCCTGTACACAAAAGGTCCATTGATGTGTTGTGATACATATAATCTTCATTCGGGAAGAAAAAGATATGTACAATTTCCTGAGTGATTGATATTAGTCCAACCCACTCTACAGAGTAGATAAAGATAGAAAGAACATAGAAGAAGGATAAAAGAAAATGAAATCAATAATCTTATCACCAAGCTCTTTGCATGCACCTGCAGGAGTACCATCTCCAAGTATAAGTGCACTGGCCTGTGAAATGAAGCTGAGCAGGTTCAGGCACCTGATTAGCATTGCATTTGGATTAAAACTGTGAATGTTGTGTGGGCGTGTGTACTATTTTTACAACAGATATTGAATTATACTTGACTACATCTTCATTGAGTACATGTGTACATGGAATGAATGCATACTGTATAATATGTCCCTGGTAAGAAGTACATAAGTATCAAAGCAGTCATTTATTTTACTGTATACATGAAATAATGCAATATCAATGAACGTGCATACAAATATGTATGTACAGCCATACATGCAATATCACACTGTACAATACATAATAAATAATAATAATAAATGTATATAATATATATAATAAGAAACATATAGTACATGTTTGTCACATAGATACTGCGTATCAAGTGGAACTAAATTTCTTTATTATAAATACTGTCATATCAATCATGAAAGAATGTCAGGCGGCTGTTCATAATGTTCATCATTGGTGTGTGTGTGTGTGTGTGGGGGGGGGTAGTGAGGGTTGTATGGCCCCCCTCCCGCCCCCCCCCCAAAAAAAAGAGTTCGCACATTTTTTTCAAAAGACATTCCTTGAGGGCCTCTTCACAATGACATAAATTGAAAATCATTGATCAGGTACATTTTAATCATATCTCATTTCATCGTAAAAAGTCCCTCCCCGTCCCTCCCACCCCCCCCCAAAAAAAGAAAAAGAAAATATGATCACAACCTACCCAGAAAAATTCCCGGATACACCCCTGTACATGCCTCTCCATAACTCGCACATGAATTATGTCATCATAACATTTCACAGACACCTTGAGTTGCCTCTCCACGATGTATAAATAACTCATAATCTTTACTTGGATGGGTGTTGTCGTTGACTCTTAACGAAGTAAAAAGCCAAAGACCTCCGACCAGTACCTGCAAATCAGCGACCGATTGTTCCCAGCGTGTCTCGGTGGTGAGGCACGCATGTCGATTACTCTCTTAAAGGTAGGGAATCTCATTTGCAACCCTCCTATAACACAGCAAAACATTATTTGTGGTCATGTGTCGTATGGTGGGACCCCTTTGCGTTACAGGCACCAAAATTATGAATTTTGTCACTGCTTGCATTTAAACCAATATAACTCAAAAAATACTTATCAGAAAGCAACAAAAGTATACATTTTCTGAAAGCTAATACTTCAGAGAATCTCAATCATGCAAGGTCAAGTTGCTATACAGGGTGTGTAAAAAAATTAAAGGGTAATATCACAACAAACGTATATTTTTGTGATATTAATGACAACTCATTGCACTTGTCAGTACCAAGTCATGGCTCAAAATTGATGTGGTGTTGTGAAAAAGCACACTTTTAGCTTTCAGAAAATGTATGGTTTTACTACTTTTTGATTTTCAGATGGAGTGATACAGATTGTGACAAAATATGTTTAAAATTGTGTTGCTGATTCGTTACACAAACATTAATTAAACTAAATTTAAACAAACAATTTATCAAACCTTAACTAACAAATTTTAGAGATTAAATAGTAGACTGTTGTTTAATAAATGGATTGGTAGAGTGTATTCAAAAATTTCAACCAAAATGTAGCCCTGAAGTGAACATACTTGTGTGTCCTTACATGCAGTACTATCATGCTTCATAACATGTACAAGTCAATGGCAAGCACAAGCTACACCATTCATTAATTAAGTAATTAATGACCTTAAAGACAATTGATTTCATTTTACTATTGAGAATTGGAAAGTACAATATGTGTCAAGTTAGTCAGATGCATATCATAACTCCAAGATAGCTTTTCTACTGCAAATAGTAGGAAAAACAAAGAGTACAGGTGAATTTGCAATTTCTCCATAGAGATTGTACACACTCCTCCTCCGCTTATCCTCCTCCGCTTATCCACCAGATTTACCCTCGTCAACATGTTTGCATTTTTCACTTATTAAACAAAGTGCAATGCAAGATTGCTTGTCAGATTTCAAAAGCAGAATAATTTTGCTGCAGAATGAGCCTAAATTCATCACAATTGGATGAAGGATAGCTCTGATGCATCAAGTTCAATCAAGAAGAGGACTGAAAAATGTAACGCCACCAGGTATTTGGGGGTCCCACCATACAACACATGACCTTATGTCCTTAGGCTGTTTATAAATGACTTGCCTGTGCAAACTGAAGATCAGAAATCACCTAGATTTTGAAAAACGAGCAAAAACAGTAGTTGTGTAGTGTACATTCCAGGCACACTGTTCCAAAACTCACTTAGGTACATGTATGATTACAGTACTTATGTAATACCAGATGGTTGTACTGGCATGTGTCAGCCACTGATAGGAATGCAAGGTCATTTTTGCCTTATTGCACTATGGCACTGTCCGTATAGGTAAAAAGATACCTATATGCACTGTCTAAAAATAGACCAGTACTAACTAGCAAAAGTTTTGTCACTAGAAACAAAAAATCAAATCAAACTTTGATTTGATTTTTTTGTCTCTTTAAGTTTTACTTTGATTCAAAGTCAAACATTTACTATAATCCCACTAAAACTGAGTTTCTAGCTCCTACATTTTGCTGAAGTTTCTTAGATAGCATTTCCTTCTCTATACCAGTGTATTTGCACAAAATTAAATTTTATGCTTGCAAAGAGACACCCAGCCTTTAAGGCCAGCAACGATACAAAGGGCACCCCACCGGCATTGTTGCGCAGCTGAGATCGAGAGGGAGCGTACGATACAGCGAGAGAGAGAGAGAGAGGGAGTCAAGTTTGTTGGCATCTGTAGAAACCGTCTCATCCTCCCATTAACGTTAGCGACGTAAGCATCAAGCATTTCCTTGTGCCAATAAACTTGTCTGGCGCATTATATTAGTCCATGTTTCATATTTTTATGAGGCCACAAATGACTTACTCACGAGCGTATTGATCTCCGTGAACGTCAGCGCCGTATTTATGCGCTCGATTTGACGATGTCGTGTCGCAGCGCTCCTCGGGGCTAGTGGGTCGTTTTCATCTCGTCTCGCTGATATCATTTCTTGATGATGCGGATTTATCTTTTTAAAGAGCACGGCAGATTTGTATGGTACCTGCTTTTATTAGTGATAAGTCATATGAACAATTTCTATTGGGAATCTTTCAAGTAGCATCTACATGTTCTTCTATAGCATTGCCGATAGAGAATGGAGATTATATTGACAGAGGATAAATGTGTGTTTTGTTCTTTAACCTGCTAAACCAGGAAGTGTATTGGTTTCCATGAGGAATCACCTGTGCTTGGTTAGCTTCGGTGGCAAGTATTCCAGTCATATTTTTCTTGAAAAGTAGCAGTTTTGCTCCAAGGAGTTTCTACGTCTACCCTCATCAAATGCTTTTGTTGGAATGTGACGTCATGTTGTGTATTTCGGGATGATATGGAGATTGATCCGCAAGCGTTATTCCTCAAGTGATGGTCATTTGTCTTGATTCAATGAGGCTGGCAGCTTGGTACATCATAGCATTTTTAATGGAATATGCATACCTTGGAGTAATGATTCCATGTATCATGCGCAATTATGTGTGTGAGCTTCATGAAAATCCTTGCAAATGTTGGCTTTGCTAAATCTGTGCTCTATTGCATTATCTACGTGTTGACATTTCTTACAATGTTAAGTTGGTATCATAAATGTTACTAATTCTTTAATGTGATAGATGGTGTCTCATTGGGTCTGAATATGCAGGGCAAATGGAATCACTCACTAAAACCTTGAATTGTGTGTAATGATCAGGTGTTCAAACAAAAAAAGAGTGTTATATATCATTTTGTCTTATTTTAGGTACAGGGGAACCTTGTTACATTATAACGAGAACCAAAAAAACATGACAATTACCTTGTTACATCAGGTTCCTCACTATATCAGGGTCCAAAAACAAAGAAATATAAAGAGGTCGGACCTGAAAAATCACCTTATAAGAGGGTTTTGTTATATCCGACTTCTTTATAACGGGTTCACTGTAGCATGTAATTTGGTAAACTACCACTTGACTGAAAGTATATAATTTACAAATCAATTTGTGGTCACCACTAGGCGGGCATTTATCTTCTAACTTTGTATATGCCTTTAAAATATTGGTGCATTGGTGAAATGATAATTAATAGTGTGTTTGTCTAGAATACCAATAGAAGTGTCGTACATGTATTTTATTGAACATTACACATTTATATAAACTGGATATAGCTGACATGATTGCAAGGCTTACTTTTCGGAATGATTGATTATTAATAATATACAACATGTGTACATGCGCTACATGTACATGTAGCAGTACCACGAAAAATTCTTAGTTTTTAAAAATGTGAATGCTTGTGTAGGTGCCAACTGCAAAGGGAAAAATAGCTGTAGAATCTTCAATTCACGCAAGCATCATTGTATATTAAAGTGAAAGGCTTTAGCAAAAGGTTCAACAAATTTTGAAGTAATTTACTACATGTTTAATCTTACAAAGTTTCTCCTGAAAAGTTAGTTTAAGTGCCTGCTAACTTGATTGTCAAAGAACATTACCTGCAAAAATGGCATAATGATGGTATTAATAGAGACAAGCAAACTACTTCACAGAGAAAAGTAAAATAAGATTAAGTACTAAATATCGCATCATTTTTCTATCCTGTTAGTATGAAAAGTTACTTTTCAACACGGTACATGTAAAGCAAGTTTTTTTAGTGTACATTTTCTGTGTTCACATCTAGTAAGACGTAAATTACATACAATGCATACAAACGTGTAAATATGAGATATCAAATGTACAATACAGCATAGTCGTCGTACTTCGCATAACCGCAAACTATAAATTTCTTTGTAGGCGATTTCCAATAATTAAATATGTACCACCCGTGGCAATTTGGTCGTAACGTGTAGACATCGCGATATTAAGTGATGTTTCTCAGTCTAGATGTAAATGACATTAATTGGGCATTTACATGATCTTATGATATTAAATCTACAGTACTTGATTACCGCGAACGAATATTTCTTTGTAGGCAATTTCCAATAAATTTTTAAATAGTTATGTTAGCGCACCCATGGCATTTGCTCAGTAGCTGTAACTTTAGACATGGCAATATTAAGAGATGTTTCTCTCAAAGTCAAGAATGTAAATTAGCATTATTTACATGTAGGCCTACATGACGTTAAATGAAAATTAAATCTAGAGTACAGCATATTCCGTCGTACTTGAGTAAATCGGCGAACATAATTTCTTTGTAGGCGATTTCCAATAATTAAGAATATACCAACCCGTGGCATTTGCCTCATAAAACTTGTAGACATCGGGCGATACTTAGGAGATGTTTGTCATCGTTTTTGAGAGTTGTTTTCAAATAATTGGAATCGGCCGGAGTGGCTGTATTATAGCCTTGCTATTTCGAGCTTTCCCCCGGTGCCTTGGTGATAGCAAACATGTCAGCTTCTTTGTCCGGAATTCAGGCGAAGTGTGCGTGTCTCCGGTCGTCTCCGTCATAATTTGGGTCATGTGATCACGGGTTCTCGTTATAATTGTAAATAATTGATGTAAATTCTGGCCTTTCAAACTGAGGCTGTGTGAAATCTTGCCATGCTTAGAGATATTTGCAGGTTGAGGTGAGTTAGGAATTATTGATCGACCCAGTTAAAAATAGTTTCGCCACTTTTGGCGATCAAAGCCAGCATTTAATGAATAAAATCTAAATAAATTTATTAAATTTAATCAATTGAATCAAACAGTCGTATGAAGTGTTCATTTGATCATTTATTCCAATGAAGGTTACCTGTTACTGCAAAATGAGCAAATATGTCTTATTTTCACCATCCATTGGTACTTTTTCAGAAGGCTGAATATTGCTATGTGCAATTTATCTAAAGTTGGGGAAAACACTAAAAAGTCTTTTTCTCTATTTTTAATGGCCACATTTATTAGTACAGCATGGAATTCTATATTATATGAAAGGATCAATCTTCATGTAATGTACTGTATTACACCATGAAGCAATGAAATGGAACTACAGAAGTAAATTTATGATTAAACATTCAAACCTAGTGGCATAAAGTAAAATCTGAGTTTATGAAGAGTGTGTGTCTTACAATCAATTCCTTCGATAAAGTTGCTGTAGTAAAGTTCTAGTTCCATTGTTTTTATAGAAGACAGCAGACTTGAGTGAGACTACATGCGTATTTGAAGCTGTTTTTGTTCTTCATCTACATAATATTTCAATCCAGTCAATATCCAAATTTTTCTTGCAGAGTCGAGTTGCTTTACTTCAGTCCATTTTATTATTTTAAAGTTAAGAGACTATTTAACAAACTAGCTAAAAAATGAATTTTCACATTTTTAAAGCCTGTGTGTTATGTTATATGAAAATATTTTCTTTTTCAATCAATATGTGAAATCAAACACTGTGGACTATGTTATAAACGATACCCCCCCCCCCCCCCCCCCCCGCCTTCCCCGTAAAGCACAATCTCATACAATAGGACCCTTTGATACAGTTTGATGAAAATATCAGAATTTGACAATCTGCACCCTTACTGCACATTGAAAACAAAATTAAATACATGGTCTTCAAAAATTCTGATCATGGCACACTTGTGGCATACCAGTACTAGTACTTGAAATGCATGATATTAAAATGCTTGGCTTGCTGTTGCATGCATACAAATGCATGTAAAATGATTTTTGAAAAAAAAATAAACGTGAAGTACATACATGTACGTGTATTCAATACAGATGAAAGGAAACCCTAAACATTTATTCATGTTTTGTAAATGCAGTACTGTGTTCAAGATATGCACACTGTAATTACATTTAACTTGTCTTGTGGGTCAGGACTTAAGCACAAAGGGGACACTTAATTTAATGCACTTTCTTTCAGATTATATCAAATTTATTTGTTGTAATTGAATTGTAGGAGCTTGCTGATAACAGAAAGTGTAAGAAATGCAAACATAATGGAAGGGACCATGTACAGTATGCTACAACAATAAATTTTTATTGATTATGTTGTTTACTAGCTATACTGTTGCAGAAAAAAATCATACTTATTGGGTATCTTGGGTATAGCTGCTCATACCAAATCTTGACCGAAAAGCTGTCAATTGGAAATTAATTTAGGCATTACAGGGTTGAATGAAAGAATTATTGGACAGCATTATTAGTTTCCATATTTTGACAGCATCATGTGAATTCTCAATGCTGATTTCAGTACAGGGAACAATCTATAGTACACAATACTGGTACTGCACATGCAGGAATAAAGCAAATTCAGAATTTAATGGGGTGAATTTTTCATTCCTAAATTCTACTTAGTAGATATGTCCGCATGATTATGTATAAATCACTTTTAAAGGATCATTAGAATAATTTTGTTTACAATTTGGTCTCAAACATCCAGAAACTTTATTCTGCTAAGAAGTGATATCTTTGTAGTGATCATGGACAGGAGCTATTTCTGTGTTCATGGAAGGCAAAATTTTACATGCATGCCTATTTTTTGTTTTTACTGACGTCTGTTATGTTCTAAATTAATAATAAGAATATCATAAATAGATACTGAACAAAATAAATGAAAATAAATAGGTTGCTAAATAAAAAGAAAGAAATGAATAAATAAAAGGTAAATGACATGATTGGGGGTAGTCCTCAACTTGGGCTGAAACTACTCTAGAATCAAGTAAACTGTGCAAGGACTCTCCTGTGAAAATCTTGTAGTCAAACTTTGACTCATTCTAAAATACTGTATGTCAATATCCCTCGTGGCAGGCAAACCTGCTGTGTGGCTCTCTATGGGTCTTATTTTTATCGTGCCCCGATAAAATTAAAATACCTGTAAGTTCATGCTTGATTCTCCTTAAGTAAATAAATTACAGACAAATCCGTCCAGCTGGGAGATCCACTCCAGCTAGTGTATAGTTGGTATACATTTCAACTCATTTGATTCTTGAGGCATTTTCAAGTGTTCCCAATCATGTCACTTACCTTTAATGTAGAACCTTGTTGAACTTGTGTAAAAGATGTTTAGTATACTGGATTCATTACAGTCTTTACCCCTGCAGTAAGTGAGATATAAAGCGAAAAACAACATTTTTTTTCCAACCCACTGGTACATGTAATCAGTAATTACAGAAATGGTGTAACAAATAGCAAGTTGCTGACATTTTTTATCAAGTGACACATTTATTGATCTTGCCCCATTGTGCAAATTTGCCATTTGAGGTGAAATTGTGCAGAAAATGGCCTATCACTGCCTGATTTCTCTAGGGCCCCCATGTATCCAGAAATATGGACGGTTAGCCTGCCAGGAGATGTCCTGATTGAGATATCATATCTGACCTCATTTCCCTGCTGTGTGACCCAGTTATGCTGTTTGTTATCTTGTGTAGATGTAGAGTTGTAGATTGGAATTAGTTTTCAGTTCACCCAAGCTACACAAGCTTATACATGTAGCATGTTCAAGCGCTTTTGGAAGCGAACCGTACCGTATTGTACCGTGCCAACCCAATGCGAACTGTGCCAGAGTGGTTCACTTGCGAGTGTTCAGGCAAACATGTGGGAAGCGTGCCTCCGAGGTACCAATTCGGTACGCTTTACTCTCTAATCTGAGGGAATCACACGTTAAAGTATTGCGGAATGCATTCAGGTGCTCAGCGCGGTACGGTACGGTTCGCCTTGGCACGCTCTAGACCACATCGGGAGGTGGTCCTCGCTGGCACGCTTCTGGAGCGGTACGGTACGGTACGGTACGGTTCGCTTTAGGAGTGTTCAGGCGCCTCCTCTGGCCCGGTTCGGTACGGTACGGTTCGCTTTAGGAGAGTGCTTGAACAGGCCCTTAAAGGTAAATGACATGATTGGGGGTAGTCCTCAACTTGGGCTGAAACTACTCTAGAATCAAGTAAACTATGCAAGGACTCTCCTGTGAAAATCTTGTAGTCAAACGTTGACTCATTCTAAAATAACTTATGTCAATATCCTTTGTGGTAGGCAAACCTGCTGTGTGACTCCCTATGGGTCTTATTTTTATCGTGCCCCAATAAAATTAAAATACTAGTATGTTTATGCTTGATTCTCCTTAAGTAAACAAATTAGAGGCAAATCCTTCCAGGTGGGAGATCCACTCCTGCTAGTGTGTAGTCGGTATATATTTCAACTCATTTGGTTCTTGAGGCATTTTCAAGTGTTCCCGATCATGTCACCTTCAAAGGCTAATGACATGATTGGGAATATTTGAAACTGCCTCAAGAAACAAATGAGATTGGACATATATACTAATGTTTACACTACCTGGATCGTAAATGTTGGATGGAAGGAATTGTCTTGAATTTGTTTACTTATTAAGGAGTATTAAGCATGAACATACCAGTTGTAAATTACTCTCATGCCCCAATAGAAATTGATCCCATAGAAAGCTGCTTAGCAAATTTGCCTATCACAATGGAAACTGATGGTAGTTTGTTTATAATGAGTCAACATTTGACCTCAAAATTTTCACAGCAGAATCCTTGCATAGTTTACTTGATTGTAGAATAGTTTCAGCCCAAGTTGACTACCCCCAGTCATGCTTACTTACAAAACTTGTAAACCTGTCAACCTGTATCCTGAAAACTGATTGGTTTTCAATTAACCTAAAAACAATATTATGGAGCTCTTTTTCTGAAAAAAATTCTCGGAATTGATAGTGCCAATATACTCGTGATCATGATAAAATATATATTATTTTTACAGCACATCTGTTGCTTAGTGGTCAAATATTTGGATAATGATGACGCTATTTAAACTGTCATTTTACCAACATCTTTTTGCAAAAATTGTATGTAGCATAACATGACCATGTTTTTGCAGTAAAATGATATCAAACATTTAGCTGAAACCTACTAAGTCAAAACAGTTTTGGATTGGGTATTTTCATTCGCTTTGTGCAGGCAGGTATATGATGCTAATGTTTTATTATATTGGGACATGCTGCGATATTTCCGTAAATCAGCCAAATATGTGAAATTGAACTTTGATTTGTGTTTTGACGTATGGACATGTACAGTATGCACTGTAAGTTCGATGCACTTTGTGTCTGCTGACCCGATAAAAATGTGCTTATTTGTATTTCCAAATTTGAAGCAATGCAGGGTTGAGGCTTTTTATTCCAGTTTAAATGATATACTTTGCCTTGAAAATAGCGGTGTGCAGTTTTTAAAATGACTGTGATATTTCAGTGAAGACATTGTTTGTCTGTCTTGAAGTGAATGCACTTCCAAAACTACTATGTAAATAACATGTTTTGTTAAAGGTATTGGCTAACATTTACCACAGTTAAAAAAGATCTGAGCCACATGATTCCACATGCTACCAGTGTCTTTGATGAGGTCTAAAGATGAAGCCCTGAAAACATTGCATTTCAAAATGATTATTTAGTGCTTTAAAAAAGTGAAAATTGTAAGTTGACCAGTTTCACTTGCCCATTTCCTCCCATAGACTTACTGTGTATACATCTAGGCTATTGAAACTCGCCCCGAGTTTTAATTGTTTATTCATGCATAACTTGCCATTGGCAGTGTAACTTTCTAAACTTTTGTATTCTAGGGTGTTAATTTGTCCATTTGAACATTACTCTGTGGCTCAGATATCAAAGTTTGACAATTTTTTTAAATTGAAGCCCCACAATGTTAGCCTATCACTTTAAGGTACAGGTATGTGGTGCAAATAAATGTTTCACATGTTTATACTTAGTTATTGATACTTTCAAAATAAAAATTGTGCTTCTCAGAGCAAGCCCTAAAAAAAAATTCATGAAAATGTCCACTTAATCAGCCTACATGTTCATGCACGTGGTATATCTCTTAATTAAGTTATTTCTCCTGAATACTGTATTTAACTGAAATCAGAACCTAAGAATCAATCCTGTTTATCCTTGTGTTCTGGTTTGATTAATGGCTGGTAAGATAAAAGTGACAGACTAGACAGGGTTAAATCTACAGACACAGAACAATATGTTTTGATTACACTTGAAACTTTCCATAGAGATACTATGACATTGAGATGAAATGTATCTATGTATGGATTCGCGTAGTATCTCTGTTACAAAAAGGAATAATTTATCGTTGCCTCCAGGCTCCTGGCTTGAAATGTGCATTGTTGGATATGTGGGCGAGGATGATTTATCATCTTGATATGTGTTGTACAGGAGTCAATTGTTTCATCATGGGAGAACATTTAGTAGGCCTACATGTATGTCTGTGGAGTTCCCATCTACATGTAACTACTATAATACGAGGGGAGCAATAACTAGAGACCTTTTTATCATTGTCAGCGGGGGAAAATCAAACTTTTCTTTGGGGGAGGGTGGCTAATTTTCCCTTTTCAGTGCATTCAGATACTCCAGCTTCATAGAAGTGATGGGATTTATTCCAAACAGCAAATACACAAGAAATGTGTAGGAGGCAAACAATTTTGGAAATATTTTATTGGCAGATAGTCGTTTATTATCCAATTTAAATCATACAATATATTTAGTGGTGATCGTAAGAAATCACACTCGCCATTTGCAAGCAACCCAAATGAAACAATGGCTTTTGCACAAATTTGGTCGCCAATGCGACCAAAACGGTCGCAATGTACAGGGTTGAAGTACAGTACATGTAGGTATTTGCATTTAATGGTCTTTAATGACGTCTGGCAACTTGCGTAAAGCCGCTTGCATGAATTTTCTTCTGATCTCGATGTTCAAAATGTCCCTTAAGGATTTAAAATGCAATCAGGTGTATTCCTATGTGTAATCAAGTGGGCATGCAAGTAATTAAGGGGAAACTAATCTCATGGTTACTTTCCAGTTATAAATAGAATGCCTGGTGCTTGAAGCCCAAGTTAAATTTAATTGAAATATCCTTCGAGCGCAACTTTTATTTAATTATACAAGTAGACTGTGCAGAAAAAAGTGTTTTAGGAAAAAAAAATAACACTAAAAATTGTGTAATGAAGATTTAACGAGTTGGTAATCATGATTTACATATTAGTTGGTATATTGTTGGAAAAAGAGCTCTGTAATGTGAATAGTCGTAAATGTACTTTTTTGCCATGTCACAAAGCATTCAGAGCTTAAAAGTGCATTTCAATCATGTAAACACTGATAAAAATTGAAAATTTTGTACAATACTAGGTTGCAAGCCTTAATTGTAGTACATGTACATGTATGCAAACTTGTGCAGTTTTGAAGTTGTATTTAAAATTAAGGTATGATTTTTTACCTTCGCATGCCAGCTATACACCCCCCCCCCCCCATGACAAAAGGCCATAACTGATATATAGCAGGGTGCTACATAACTTTTTTTGGCCACTTGCCCGGTCGGGCAAGTGAATTTTCAAACAGCTGAAAAATGCTTGCCCGAATGAAATTTTTGGTTGCACGAAAAAATAATAGACATATTGTTGATCTGTGTGTGGTCTGTGATGAATATTTATAGAAATATACATAACCATTTGCATCAATAATTTCTATTGCATTTATCAAAATCAATGATTATATTTTTAATTATATTCGTTCATCCTATACATGTATTATGGATGTGAAGGATTATGACATTGTGTTCCAGCAAGCGGTAGCAGCATTTTCATGTTGTGTGTGGCGGTGTGGGGGCAGGGGGAGGGGGGATGCCACAGCAAAGGAAAAATAATTACACCCTTGCACTGGAAAAAAAGCATGTCATTAATTATTGTCATTGTTAAAAAAAAGTTGAAATTTGAAATCCCCCTCTCCCCACCCTTAATAAAGTTTTTACTGTTCCATCACATTTTTTTTTTTTACATAACTGTAAAAGTACTTAACACTCTTTCAAACACTTTTCTGTAACACTTTATAAACACTTGAACATGTTTATCTTAGAAATAACAAAAGGGCAATTCCGTGAATTACTGTGGACAAAATCACAAATTATATAAATTGGTACTATTGCAATCGTATTACATTTCATGGTTGAATGGGTATGATCATGAAGCGAAACAATGGGAAGACATCATTTCTACTCTAAATTTTACGTCTTCAACAGCACCCTTAGGAGAATCAGACCATACATGAAATACCACATGTGGACTAGTGTGACTAAATCTCAGTTTTATGAAAAATTATCATTTATTCTGCAGTTTTTTCCATGCCAATAGCCTCGTCTCATTTGTTGTGAAAGTTAATAAAGCCCCAACATATGCATTCTAATTCTGAAAAAGACATGAATAAACCCAAATTTGTCTGGCTGGACAAAATGTAACGTAACTAACCGTAACGTAACTAACCATGTTTTTGATGCTGTAGCTTACGAATGAAAAGATTTTTATCAATAAGTTATATATCAAATGACTTATCAAGATGTCAGCAATAGCATGGATACCACAGTTTGTTTCAGTTGAAAACAGGTTGAGGAAACTTTGAGGACAAAGACATGTCATTTTTTTCCATGTCCTCTTTACGTAACGTAACTAACCATAATTAAAGTTCTTATTATTACCCACTAAAACGTGTCTCATGGTTTTGCTTGATGTTGTGAAGTAGGTGCCAGTCTAGAGAATTTTCAGTACCAACACAGAGAAATAATATGAAAGCATATTTATGTAAGAGCCAAATGTTGAGTAAAGTTTGTCATAAAGTGTAACGTAACTAATCACGGAATTGCCCATAAACACTTTTAGTTAGAAATTCTGTGTATCACCTATGTGATATCAAAAGTTCATGTTTATTTCTGGAACACTTCATAAACACTTGAACATGTTTCATAAACACGTTTAGGTGTTTACGTGGAATGAAAATCATAAATGCATCAACAAACATTTTTTGTGAAGATGTAAACACTTCAGTGTTTGTGTTCATGAAAAAATATTTGATATTATTTATGATTTTCAATACCTAAACGTGTTTACAATTTCAAATTAAACTTGTTAGTGTTTATGAAGTCTTCCAAAAATAACCATAAACTTTTGATATCACGTAGATGATACACAGAATTTCTAACTAAAAAGTGTTTATAAAGTGTTACAGGAAAGTGTTTAGTACTTTGACAGGATATAGAAAATCTACCAAAAATGCTAACAAATTAGGGGAAAAAAATTAAGCTTAAAAAATCAAGGGGAGGGGTCAGCCCCTCCACAAAAAAACTGGGGGGGGGGGTCATTTTCCCACACCAGATCACCACCTATACCACTAAGAGGTACTCTGTAGACATTAAAAACTTCATAAATATATTATCCTCTCAGAAATGTATAATTAAAATTGTCAAAAACTGTAGCTGGTGAACTAGACACCACACCTGGCATCTTCCAACCCCACAGGCCAGGGTATAAATTCAGTGACTGAAAGGGTCATAGAAGCAGTTTCCAGCTGCCAAGTTTGCCACTTCTGAACAAATATCCCCTTAAAAAGTCCAC
>JZLH01S0280315.1:11518-36187 GCA_001188425.1 Eucidaris tribuloides
CCTTCTTCTGTAAGGCCGACAGGACTCACCATTAAACTTGCGCCCTCCCCAAAGCTGGACCTATCAAGTACTACATTTAGATATAGGTCAACTTTCTCGCCCAGAAGGGCCCGATGACCTTCCATATTATCACTGTTTAGCATCAACTGTTTATCTGCTGTTGATGCAAAGTGAAACTTATTTAGTATTATTTTTTTTTTAAATATAACATAAGCAACAAAGCATTGAATTCAAAAGAGGACTTGCGTTACTATGATCGATTTATTACTCATCGCTGCTATAACTCAATAATCACAAACCCTTGGAAGCTGGGGCACTCTGCACCACCAAGGCACCGAACACAATAATCAAACATACTAGCTTAGGAGCACTTATCACAATTCCGCTTCCAAAAACTTTCTTGAATAAAAGTGACATCCATTCTAGTATTTTATCGCATGTAGCGTCTCATTCTGCTTTTGGGGCCGGCTATTCTGATCATAGCAGCCGCTTATGGATAGTTTGGTCCTTCTGCATGTTCAGTCTTTCCAATCAATGAACTAATAATTCCCAGTCCAATAAACTTGTCTGAATTGGCACTTGGGCTTTCTTCTATCGCCCGAGCTCGTTTTATTATCGTATTTAATAACACTGTAATATTGTAATGAATATTTTCCAAAATGAATCAATTAAGTATTGATACCCTTTCGGGCATCACTAAAAATGATCATGCTTGTTTCAGTAATTCATTAGTCACAATGATGTCTCGTATTCGTCCTTTTTACATTGTCAAATGGATTGTTCAAGTGTCTTTGTTTACTGGAATTTATAAATGAATTGTAAATGATTTCATGAAGTTTGTATATTAATTATTGAAACTTGAATAAATGCAGAGAAATAATGCTGCCCAAACAAACCTGTGGGGCACTAAGAGCTGAGTGAGATGACTTATGAAAGCTATGTATACACACTTTTTGAAATATGACAGATTCATAAACGGCAAGGTTTACTTTTGAGGTCGGTGGCTGTTTGGTTAACGCCTAAAATTGAAGCAACTTTTGAATTTAAAACCAAATTAAAATCAAACTTTGCACAACTACACTCCGCCACGTAAGCCACTTTAACTCACGTCGACAGTTTTTACAGCTGGTCGGCAGTACTGTGGAAGCAATCTACTCAATTCACTGCGAATCAAGCAGCAAATCAGCTCAGGCGAATCTTTTAAAAGAAACTGCAGACGTATAGTCTCATTGAAAACTATAATCCCCAGCATATAGGCATTTATACTTTGTAGGCATTTCTATGATCTAGTTGTTATTAATTTTACATGATTGGCATTGTCTTTATGCTTTTTTTTTCTTCTTCTTCTCTTTGCTTGCTATTATGTGTATTTAATGTGTAGGCAACATAGCTGTTTATGTGTTACTATACTTTCAGGGCCAATCCTCACTCGCCATATTATTTAAGAATGCTTTGTTGGTCCCACCACCTTAATTCATGATTTCATTGGTAATGTTTGTTTGTATATAATTGTTATTTCTCGGCATCGTTTTAATGTATAGTTGTTTTTATGAAATGGAAATAAATTGAAATTGAAATTGAATTTAAATTATAGATCGCACCTTAGCAAATACTTGGCCATTATCACCTACTTAGCTTAAATGAATCTTTTTTTTTTTCAAAATGAGTGATTAGGAGTATCCGCATTCTCTGAGTTAGTAGCTAGGTTTGATATTAAGGCATCTCTCTCGCTTGTGAAATATAAATGCCATTCATGACATTAAATTCATATTCAACTTAAGATATTTTGCTTTCAGAATTGGGCTTCAAGCACTAAAATTTCCACAGCACGAGATGTTAATTGTTTCGGCCCTCGGAATAAGTCAAAAATCATAATCCTAATTCTTTATTCCAGCATAGCAAAGAGGTATTTAGGGGTTAGTAATATTGGACGAGTATACTACGCCAGAAATATACCCCCTCGCCGCCCCTCGATTAAATAAAAGAGTTGAACATTGATGGATCACTTGTTGTACGGTCACCTCCTCTGGCTCCCCCTATTCTATTGGCCCAGTCTCCCTGTGCCCATGCAGTGTCAGAATGGTCTTTTGGTGCGGACTTAATAGAATTTGTTATAACCTAAACGCTCCAAAGGGGATCGGCTTCTTTTCATTTTTTTTTTGCCTGATAGAGCATCTGCAAATTACTCAAATGTTTTGTCCAGCCTCGCTTTAGCCCTTGTAGAGTATCTCACCCGGATAACATCATTGCTGTGCGTTCCTAAGCACTGCTCGGCAAGCAGTTGAGGTTGGCCAGTTGTTACCGATCACTGTTTGGTGGTGGTGGTTGGAGAATGGTGGTGGTAGTAGCGGCAGCGAGATGAGGTAGTAACTGAAGGCAGGTGTGAGTCCAGCAAAGGGTCTGATTTGAGGTTGTTTGCTGTAGATGAGGTCGATGATGAGGGAAAGAGATGGTGGTGTCCGAGGGTGGGGCGTTCTGCAGACCTACAGCTCTTGCTATGTCATCATTTTGGCAAACAGTCCTAAAGCACTGGTTTGGGCAATGCATGAGTACCACCTGCAAAAAGAAAATAAATAAAAGCAACCAAACAGAACTTAGAACTCGTGCATTGTGTAAATTGTTGATTCCGGATATCATTTGAGTGGCCTTTATAGCAAAATAATCAAGTCAATCCTTGTTGTGTATACTCGTTAAAGTCATGGAAAATATAAGGCTAGGGTTATGACGCAAAAAAAAAAGTAATGAAGGGAAAAAATAATTAACTTGAAAATTGACTGAACTTCAAAATATACCTCGCGCCTCAATTTTCCTGCTAACTGTTCCTGTAAAGCTTTGTTTATCATTTAACCTTTGACCTTGGTAAGTAACCCTCGGCAATCAGAGCTTAGGGTGGATCCAGTGATTTTTTTGCTGCAGGGTTTTTGGTGCCAATGGTGTGTAATAGGAAGAAAAGGGGTCATTGGTCACGAGTGGGTCATTGACTTATCAATAAAAAATTACTTGGAGCAGTAGATTGTTTTAAAGGTACAATTGAATGTGACAAGCATAAGAAAAAAGGAGTTATCTACAAAAAAAAGGGGCTGGTGGGGGACAGGTTGGGTATAGCCCCCTCTGACTGCACTGCCTCTGATAATCAGGAGGGAGTGGACTATATATGTAACTTGGAGCAGAATCACATAAAGATCTTTTCACATTAAAGATCACAGTATGATAGGCTCTTACATATGGAAAGAGAGATTATTAAGGCATTCACCACAATGTTATTCAGCCTTAATTAAAAAATTAAAAAGTTTACATCAATTTAGATTTATGAGACATTGTGGGACTTCCCAGTCAAAAAACAATAATGTCATTACCGGGAGACAGGAGCCGCATTGTGTGTTGTTCGTCACTGTACAGTAAAAAAGAGAGTTTTTGACTCTCTCGTTAACAGGTAACACGACGGCCGACCCTAAGTCGACTAATATGCCCTTCCTGCCTCCTGGTAGTACCATGACGACAAGTTCGGCAGGAAGTCCTGACCCCAAATCCGTATCCGCATTTGCTGCATGACAAGAATAACACAGAAAAGCAAAATGAAACAGGAGATCAGGACCTGAATTTTTTTTATTTTTTATTATTTTTGCAGGGGGTACTATTGTAGCAACCCAGACTCCAGGGGCCTTTGAACATGCATCCCTATCATTGTCAGTTTTTCTAACAAAGGTGGATATGCCCCCTAGCAAGAAAGTTGGATACATGCCTCCAGCACTCTCCGCAACGGCCTGGCTCACAGTTGGCCTGCCATCTCCAGTGAATCGAAGAAATAGTACCTCATGAAGTGTACTGATTTTTACTGAACATAATGGGCAGTTCCAGCGTTACGGATATTACATTCAGACAATTTTTTGGGCAACTTTGGGGGCTTATTTTCTAGAAACACATCATTATCATCATTCTGAACCTAATTGTGGTAATCTCAAAACAGGTCATCGCCTGAAGTTTAACAGTTTAAATTGAAAAGTAGTTTCTATTTTATTGTTTGGTTAGTTATCACACATAATGCTTCCGTTACGGGCATTACATTTTTGGACATGACGTTTTCATAGCCTACCAACGCATATATTGTCAAAAAATTTTGTTGAGCTTAAACATGATTGAACCCAATTTTGCTTTTGAAATGGGTGCTGAGGACCTGTTTAAGTTGGTTAGCGATGATAATAAGATACGACAGATTCAGTAATATCCCATACCGGACCATAAATGTTGCGTTATGGACATTACATTTTTTATACGTTACGAGACATTACCCGCGCACTTTTTTTAGTCCTGTATTTTTATTACTTAGAATGCATTTGATTAACTAATGTAAAGCTATTTATAGTAATCCATTTTTTATCCTTTCTTTAACTATATTTAACTTACTATAGTTAATTCTGAAGTGCTGTTGATGTGAAATAATGAGACACAAGATTGTGCATTTTTCAAAAAAGATTGAAAATGTTGCAAGAAAATGGGTTTTTTTTGAAGAAAAGTAATGTCTAATATACTTCAATATATTCAAATACCACTCAAATTAAAGATTTTGATTGAGTTCTATTTGTAATGATACTAAAATTTATTCACTATAGCAACATATATTTTTGGAATTAGTAGCAGATTTCATGATTTTTGAGCTCGGGTAACATTTTCGCGGAATTGCCATATATCTATTATTTATCATGCATATGCCCTTTTTGTTTGAATGATTTCGTAAATGCCCCCATAGCAGTCCTAAAATGATGCAGATGCAGATTTGGATAACAAGGGGGATACTATACCGCAAAATGTAAGATTCATCACTTTCTGATCGTCTAAATTTACCTCATGAACAAATTTTCTGGTTGGGGGGGGGGGGGGGCACAAATTCCGTGCATTCTTAAAATCTTGCACTTTACAAAATAGCAACAAACTAGCTGGTTGATGAATCCAAATATTGAGATTATAAGAAACTGCAAATGGTTAATAATTGTACTTTACATCCTCAGACAGGAAATATCCTTAATTTAAAGATATTTGTAACAGTGAGCAGAACCAACGATTTTGATTTAGTAGGGAAGAACTAGGTGGGGGGAGTTGCATTAAAAAAAATTAAAAGGGGGGGGGGTAGATGTTGTGACATTACCCAACCGTAATTTTCTTTCTTTGAACTTTGCTTGATTGTGATTTTGCATTGATCTTCAGACTGAATTTACGACAACTTCTGAACAGTTTTTTTTTTTCATGCTGTTGTTGTCTTCAATTGATTGTTTAGAAAATTTTGTGTTGTTGAATTAGGGGGTGTGTTCCTTTTGAGACTTGGTGTTAGTTCCCGGTAGCAGAATCGAGTTGGCAGTTAAATTGCATAATCGATCCCTCTTATCAGTATTCTCTGCCTTGCACCTTCCGACGTCGCTCTACTCGGGAGCGAGTCTCACCTCATTTATTGGGCTATAACTACCTCCAAGTGTGAGCTGGTCTTTCCATCTGAAATACCTGTTACATTAGCTCAGCCTAACACCACTTGTGCTGCAGCACTAACTTTGTACAAAGATCAAGGCAATGCTCATACCAGGACCTTGAAATAAGACTCAATCAGCTCCGCAATACCTCAACAATTTTGTTTTCCTGAAAAGATCTGTAAACACCAGAAAGAAAGCTTAATTATGTGTCAGTTAATTTGCAGATGACATCAGAGTAATATAGATCTGCAACAGAAACAATGTTGAAGCTGTTCGCCTGTACAGAATTATTTTTGGTTGTGTAACACCAAGTCCTGATTGAGCTAGTATTAATTTCCAGTGTCAAAGTGATAATGGTAGTTTTGAATTAAGCCTAAAATTTTATTTCATGAAAATTAACTTTTCTGTGTAATTATAAAAGGTAAAGATTTGAATCTCTGGCCATTCTGGTATCTGATGATACAGGCCTTGTTTTGCCTTTAGCTTGGTTGTGCTTATGCAAGACACAAGTGCCAAATTACAGTTTCCTCTCAGGGAGCGGTGCCAGGGTAAATATCTAGAAGGGCGAAACGGTCGAAAAATATTTTTCCGGCCAAGTATTTTGTTTACCAACAGCATTCGACAAGCAGGGGTAAGGGCCAACGATGATGAAAGATTAATTTTACTAGCCAAATCAATAACAAGGGAGGGTGTTCCTTCTGCCCCTCCTGTGGTACCACCCCTGAGTTTCTCACTGCTGCCCAAATCATTTTAGGCTGCTGCTTTAATTTTACTTTTAGTTTTTCAAGTTGGTTTTGGAAACATAAAAAATTATCTAAATTTGTGGCTTAATTTTCAGTCTCCTGCATGAGGAATAAAACATTTACTATCATAAAGATTTTGCGAACAAGAAACAATTGTCAAGTTTATACACAGGAGCAGCGCCAGGGTAAAAATCTTTGGAGGACGAAAACGGTCTTTTGCGGGCAAAAACGTAAAAAAAAGACCTAAATTTTTCGGAATACACATGAAATTACCATATAAATTTTAGGGGTAACCACACCCGCCCTCTGGCCTGTCCTTGATTATAACACTGTATGGTGCTCCCTCATTTAATGGTATTGACAGACTTGGTCAACCCCTTGTTAACATGTTGGAGACGATTTGAATCAACATAGTAACACTCATTTCCATAGACGCCTTACACAAGTTTAACTGCATACTTTATGTCTACAATGGGTTAAGAACAGATATTTAATAGACTTTGCAGTAAACATAATGTGCCAAGCCACAAATGGTTAGGTACATACATGTTAATCATCAAAAAAGTTGGAAGAACTGCTTTTCACAAATTTGAGTGATCAAGTTTTAACTCCACCTGAAAACTCAAGCCAGTCAGTCATGGTAAGAGGTGGTGAAACGACGGTCAAAAGAAACCTTAAAATCTAAAATATTGCACTAATCTGCAATAATGGCTCAAAAATGAGAAATGGCGTAGAACAATGACAATTTCCCTACAGCAGTGTTCGTACACTCACATAGTTCACAAAATTTTCCTGAATTGCCAATGACTTTCCAGAGGAGCAAAAAAACCCTAGAATTTTCATGACCATTTCTACATATTCAAAGCAATCATCACAATACAGCGAGCTCCACGATCAAGGATTCATTTTAACAAATGTCTTCATTAAGCAATTTTTCCATGACTTTCCAAGAAGAAATTAATGAATTCTGCTGCTTTAAGAATTCCCTGGCCCATATACATACAAAGCCAACCCCCGGCTTCAAGTCTGACCAGCCATACAATGTACTGACTTCTTGCAGCTTCTGTAATTCTCCTCTTTGCGGCGGCGCAGAGCGAAAAAATCAGAAAGCAAAACGGCAAATTTGGGGTCTCCTGGACTGGAAAAATCAAATATTCTTTCACATCCCTGAAATTGAGATGCTCCTGGAACGGAAATTTGGGCTAAAATGGGGGTCTCCCGCGGCACATTACAGTATCACACCAATATACTAAGTACCCCCCCCTCCGGGATTGTGCTTAGCGTTACAGTTAATCTGGTGCAGCAAAAACTTGCCATTGGCGGTAATACACTCTGGACTATGAACTGTGGATGCTGTCTTTTCTTGAGCAAGTTTAAATAATGCCCGCAATTCGCTTTATTATTGCAAAACAGCTTTATACAATTGTAATAATTGTATGCTGTTTTGTCAGATCATCCCTAGCTTTGAGATATGTGAAATCTGATAAACCATGGTCCTGGAGGTAGAAGAGCAGGAGGAGTTGGCACTCAATAAACTTTCATGATAGAAATCGGCAAGCATTGGTGAGTGTTTTACATTCAACATGATGCACACACTTCCTGCCAGCAAGGCTGTGCAGGGGGAATGATTTACGACCTTGAAGGCGGTTCAAGCAGCAGTAAATTTGAATTAACTGCTTCGGAGTTTGGATGGAATTCTAGTGAAGTCGCACTGAGCGCCAAAAAAGGGATAAAAGATCCAGTGCCAACTCCTTCTCTCCTAACTCTTCTACCTGCCATGGATAAACATTATAAATTGAAAATGATGCAGAGCAGATCTGCAATAATACACTTACTCGGTATCCGTTCCGGGCGCGAGCCGGATCCATGTTATGAACAGAACGACTGGAAATGTACTGTAGCAATTCCAGTCAACCAACGGTCCCATACAACATACTACACGGCGCGTTGGATTTTTAAAAGAAGGGGAAATTCCCTTAGCGTCCAATTTACAATTACTAGTCTTATTGCCGAGACTCATTGGCTCCGAATTTGTGAACGAGGGATTTCCTCGATTCCGAGGATTAAAACCTAAGATTCAAACCAAGATTTGTAATTTGGCAATTCACGAAAACGTGGGCTCAACTCTGTTCCATTGGTCTATCTACGTCATAATTAAATCGTTAATTCAGTCCCGGGGGGGGGGGCCAGTCCAAACATTAATGTTGTACACATGCGTGGACCAAAAAACGCGTTTAAAGGGTGTTTTTCAGTTTTAGACCGCGCCCGCGCGTGCACATGCGTTAAGGGTATCAAAACAGCGCTGATTTTCACAAAAAGGGTGTTTTTGAAAGTACTGTTCAAACGCATTTAGGGTATTTTTCCATCGAAGCTTTTTTGAAAGACTTATAGTCAAACGTATGTTAGGGTATGTTTGGAGCTAAAATGTGTAATATGAAGGCACAGCGAAAACTTCGTTTAGGGGGTTATTTTTGCAGACTACAGAGAAAACTTGTTTAGGGCGTGTCTGGAAATGATTTGGTTCACGCATGTGTAACAACATTATTTTTGACTGGCCCCCCCCCCCGAAAGTCGGTGCCGTGAAGTCAAAAATCTTAACGCCCGATCTCCACACGCAAACCCTATGGAGTGACCTTCATGTCTCATAGACCAGCGTGTGGGATGTGGAGCGGTCAACAGAAGTGTCACGTGATTGAAAGGCCTACTATAACACTGTTTTTGTGAAATGGACATTTTGAAAGTTTTGTGTGTAATTTTTAGTACATCATGGTGAAAATTTGTGAGGGATCAGAAATACAAATGTACTAAAAAGAATAAAGGTAACACGACTATATAGAAGTAGTAGTATAGTAATACTACTGCTAACAATGATAATAAACAATTATTATTATTATAAGAATTATAAATAATTCTAGGGTACATATGTATTTTAGTACACTGCCTTTTTTCTATTTTCTTTTTTTATTTGTAATTATTGTAATTTGTTATTGATTGCCCGGGGGGGCCAGTCAAACATAATGCTGTACACATGCGTGACCAAATCATTTTCAGACACCCCCTAAACAAGTTTTTCTCTGTGTGCAAAATAACCCCCTAAACGAGTTTTTCGTGTGCTTCATTTACACATTTTAGCCTCCAAACATACCCTAAATACGTTTCAAAAAAAGCTTCGGGGAAAAAATACCCTAAATGCGTTTGAACAGTCTTTCAAAACCACCCTTTTTGTTGAAAATCGGTGTTTTTGATACCCTTAATGCGTGCACGCGCGGGCCGCGTCTAAAACTGAAAAACACCCCTTTAAACGCGTTTTTTTTGGTCACGCATGTGTACAACATTATGTTTGACTGGCCCCCCCGGGACTGAATTAACGATTAATTATGACGTAGATAGACCAAGGACAGAGTTGAGCCCACGTTCGTGAATTGCAAATTACAAATCCTTGGTTTGAATCTTTAGGTTTAATCCTCGGATCGAGGAAATCCCTCGTTCACAAATTCGGGCCAATGAGTCTCGCAATAAGACTAGTAATTGTAAATGACGCTAAGGGAATTCCCCTTTTTAAAAATCCAACGCGCGTGTAGTATGTTGTATGGACCGGTGTTGACTGGAATTGTACAGTACATTTCCAGTCGTTCTTGTTTCATAACATGGATCCGGCTGGGCCCGGAACGATACCGAGTAAGTGGTATTTGCAGAATCTGTCTGCATCATTTTCAAGTTATAAATGTTTATCCATGGAGGTAGAAGAGCTAGAGAGAAGGAGTGGGCACTGGATCTTTATCCCTTTTTGTGGGCTGCTCAGTGCCGACTTCACTAGAACTTCCATCCAACTCCAAGCCAGTTAATTCAATTTACTGCTGCTTGACCGCTCAAGGTCGTAAATCATTCCCCCTGCACAGCCCTGCTGGCAGGAAGTGTGTGCATCATGTTGCAATGTAAAACCACTCGACCAATGCTTGCCGATTTCTATCAGAAGTTTATTGAGTGCCCACTCCTCCTCTCTTCTACCTCCATGACCATGGTTTATCAGATTTCACATATCTCAAAGCTAGGGATGATCTGACAAAACAGCATACAATATTACAAGTTGTATAAAGCTGTTTTGCAATAATAAATGCGAATTGCGGGCATTATTAAATTGCTCAAGAAAAGACAGCATCCACAGTCATAGTCCAGAGTGTATACCGCCAATGGGGAAGTTTTTGTGCACAGATTACTGTAACGGTAAGGCACAATCCCGGGGGGGGGTCACTTAGTATAATTGTGTGATACGTATGTGCCGCGGTTGAGACCCCCATTTTTAGCCCAAATTTCCGTTCCAGAGCATCTCAATTTCAGGAGTGAAAGAAATATTTTGATTTTTCCAGTTCCAGAGACCCCCAAATTTGCCGTTTTGCTTCTGATTTTTCGCTCTGCCGCGCCGCAAAGAGGAGAATACAGACAGCTGCAAGGGGTAGTACTTGTATGGCTGGTCAGACTTGAAGCGGGGTTTGTATGTATATGGGCCAGGGAATTTCTGGAAAGTCAGAGAATTCATTAATTTCTTCTGGAAAGTCATGGAAAATTGTTAATTGAAGACATTTGTTAAATGATCCTTGATCGTGAGCTCGCTGGTATTGTGATGATGTGCTTTGAATATGTAGAAATGGTCATGAAAATCTAGAGTTTTTTGCTCTGGAAAGTCATGGCAATTCAGGAAATTTTGTGAATATGTGAGTGTACGAACACTGTGTAGGGAAATTGTCATTGTTTCTACCCATTTCTCATTTTTTGGAGCCATTATTGCAGATTAGTGCAATATTTAGATTTTAAGGTTTCTTTTGACCCGGTTTCACCACCTCTTACCATGACTGAACTGGTTGAGTTTTCAGTGGAGGTAAAACTTGATCACTCAAATTTGTGGAAAAGCAGTTCTTCCAACGTTTTGATGGATACATGTATGTACCTAACCATTGTGGCTTGGCACATTTGTACTGCAAAGTCTATTAATATCTGTTTCTTAACCCATTGGAGACTAAGTATGAGTTAACTTGTGTAAGGGTCTATGGAAAATGAGTGTTACAGTGAATTCAAATCGTCTCCAACAGGTTAACAAGGGGGTTGACCAAGTCTGTCAATACCATTAAATGAGGAGCACCCATACAGTGTATATCCAAGGACAGGCCAGAGGGGGTGGCTTACCCCTAAATTTATATGGTAATTTCACTGTGTAATTCCGAAAATTTAGGTCTTTTTTTACATTTTTGCCCCAAAGAGTTTTCGTCCTCCCAAAGATTTTACCCTGGCGCTGCCCTGTGTATTAAACTGACAATTGTTTCTTGTGCAAAAATCTTTATGATCGTAATGTTTTATTCCTCATGCAGGAGACTGAAAATAAGCCACAAATTAGATAATTTTTTATGTTTCCAAAACCACTTGAAAAACTAAAAGTAAAAATTAAAGAGCAGCCTAAAATGATTTGGGCAGCAGTGAGAAACTCAGGGGTGGTACCACAGGAGGGGCAGAAGGGAACACCCCTCCCTTGTTATTGATTTGGCTAGTAAAAATTAATTTTCATCATCGTTGGCCCCTTACCCCTGCTTGTCGAATGCTGTTTGGTAAACAAAATCCTTGGCCGGAAAAATATTTTCAACCGATTTCCCCCTTCTAAGATTTTACCCTGGCACCGCCCCTGGAGAAACTGTAATTGGCCCTTGTGTTCTTGATTAGCACAACCAAGCTAAAGGCAAAACAAGCTAGTATCATCCAGATACCAGAATGCAGAGATTCAAATCTTTACCTTTTTATAATTACACAGAAAAGTTAATTTTCATGAAAATAATTTAGGCTTAATTCAAACTACATTATCACTTTGACACTGGAAATAAGTACTAGCTCAATCAGACTGGTGTACACACCAAAAATAATTCTGTACAGGGACAGCTTCAACATTGTTCTGTGCAGATCTATATTACTCTGATGTCATCTGGCAAATTACTTGACACATAATTAAGCTTTCATTTCTGGTGTTTACAATCTTTTCAGGAAAACAAAATGTTGAGGTATTGGGAGCTGATGAGGCTTATTTCAGTCCTGGTATTGAGCATTGCCTTGATCTTTGTACAAGTTAGTGCTGCCAGCACAAGTGGTGTAGGGCTGAGCTATGTAACGAGTATTTCAGATGGAAAGACCAGCTCACACTTGGAGGTAGTTAGCCCAATAAATGAGGTGGACTCGCTCCCGAGTAGACGACGTCGAAGGTGCAAGGCAGAGGAATACTGGGATAAGAGGGATCGATTATGCAAGAACTGCACTGTCTGCTACCCGGGAACTGAACACAAGTCTCAAAAGGTACACACCCCTAATTCAACAACAACAAAATTTTCTAACAATCAATGAAGACAACAACAGCAGAAAAAAAAAACTGTTCAGAAGTTGGTAAATTCAGTCTGAAGTCAAGCAAATCACAAATCAAGCAAAGTTTCAAAGAAAGAAAAGATTACGGTTGGGTATGTCACAAATCTACCCCCCCCCCTTTTTAATTTTTTTTAATGCAACTCCCCCACCTAGCTCTTCCCTTCTAAATCAAAATCGTGGTTCTGTCACTGTTACAAATATCTTTAAATTTAAGGATATTTCCTGTCTGAGGATGTAAAGTACAATGTATGTAACCATTTGCCAGTTTCTATAATCTCCAATATTTGGATTCAACCAGCTAGTTGTTGCTATTTTGTAGTGGCAGATTTAAGAATGCACGGAATTTGTGCCCCCCCCCCCCCAACCCAGAAAATTTGTTCATGAGGTAAATTTAGACATCAGAAAGTGATTGATCTACATTTTGGGGTATAGTATCCCCCTTGTTATCCAAATCCTGCATCTGCATCAATTTTAGGACTGCTATGGGGGATTTACGAAATCATTCAACAAAAAGGGCATATGCATGATAAATAATAGATATATGGGCAATTCCGCGAAAAATGTTACCCGAGCTCAAAATCATGAAATCTGTACTAATTCCAAAAATATATGTGCTATAGTGATAAATTTAGTATCATACAATAGAACTCATCAAAATCTTTAATTTGAGTGGTATTTGAATATATTTGAAGTATATTTAGACATACTTTTCTTCAAAAAAACCCATTTTCTTGCAACATTTTCTAATCTTTTTTGAAAAATGCACAATCTTTGTGTCTCATTATTTCACATTCAACAGCACTTCAGAATTAACTTATAGTAGTTTATAGTTAAGAAAGGATAAAAAATGACTACTATAAATAGCTTTACATTAGTTATCAAATGCATTTAAGTATAAAAATAAGGACCTAAAAAAGTGGTCCGGGGTGTAATGTCCGTAACGTTAAAAATGTAATGTCCATAACGCAACATTTATGGTCCTGTATGGGATATACTGAATCTGTCGTATCTTATTATCATCGTACAACTTAAACAGGTCCTCAGCACCCATTTCAAAAGAAAATTGGCTTCAATTCATGCTTAAGCTCACAAAATTTTTGACAAATGCGTTGGTAGGTGAAAAGTCATGTCCAAAAAATGTAATGTCCGTAACGGCAAGCATTATGTGTGATAACTACCAAACGATAAATAGAAACTACTTCAAATTTAAACTGTTAACACTTCAGGGTGACCTGTTTGAGATTACCACAATTAGGTTCAGAATGATGATAATGATGGTTTCTAGAAATAAGCCCCCAAAGTTGCAAAAAATTGTCTGAATGTAATGTCCGTAACGCTGGAACTGCCCATACATGTATGTCAGAAAATCAGTACACTCATGAGGTACTATTTTTCATCACTGGAATGGCAGGCCACTGTGAGCCAGGGTTGCCGAGAGTGCTGGAGCATTTCCAACTTTCTTGCAGGGGGCATATCACCTTGTAGAAAAACTGAAATATAGGGGATGCATGTTCCAAAGGCCCCTGGGAGTCGGGCTTGCTACAATAGTACCCCCTGCAAAATAAAAAAATAAAAAAAATTTCAGGGTCCTGTCTCCTGTTTCATTTTGCTTTTCTGTGTTATCTTGTCATGCAGCAATGCGGATACGGATTTGGGGTCAGGACTTCCTGCCGAACTTGTCGTCATGGTTACTACCAGGAGGAGGAGGGATATAGTCGACTTAGGTGTCGGCCGTGTGTTACCTGTAACGAGAGAGTCAAAACTCTCTTTTACTGTACAGTGACGAACAACACACAATGCGGTCCCTGTCCTCCCGGGTAAGACATTATTGTTGTTTGACTGGAAGTTCCCACAATGTCTCATAAATCTAAATTTGATGTTAAACTTTTTAACTTTTTAATTAAGCTGAATAACATTGTGGTGAATGCCTTAATAATCTCTCTTTCCATATGTATAGAGCTATCATACTGTGATCTAATGTGCAAAAGATCTTATGTTGATCTGCTCCAAGTACATATATAGTCCCACTCCCTCCTATTATCAGAGGCAGGTGCAGGTCCAGAGGGGGCATACCCAACCTGTCCCCCACCCACCCCCCTTTTTTTTGTTGATAACTCCTTTTTTTTCTTTGCTTGTCACATTCAATTGTACCTTAAAACAATCTACTGCTGTGACCAATGACCCCTTTTCTTCCTTTACACACTCATTGGCACCAAACCCCGAGAAAAAAATCCTGGATCCACCCTAGTCCTGATTGGAGGGTTACTACCAAGGTCAAAGGTCAAATATAAACAAGTTTACAGGAACAGTTAGCAGAATTGAGGGGAGGTATATTTTGAAGTACAGTCATTTTCAAGTATTATTTTTTCCCTTATTACCTTTTTTTTTTGGTCATACCCTAGCTATATTTTCCATGACTTTATGAGTATACACAAAAGGATTGACTTGATTATTTTGCTATAAAGGCACTCAAATGGATATCCGGATCAACAATTTATCACAATGACGAGTTCAAGTCTGGTTTTGGTTGTTCTATTTATTTTCTTTTTGCGGGTGGTACTATGCATTTGCAAACCAGTGTTTAGACTGTTTGCCAAATGATGACATAGAAGAGTGTAGGTCTGGACGCCCCACCCCGACACCACCTCCTCTTCCCTCATCATCGACCTCATCTACAGAGACAACCTCAAATCAGACTTCTGTGGACTCACACCTGCCTTCAGTTACTACCTCATCTCGTGCCGCTACTACCACCACCATCTCCACCACCACCACCAAACCAGTGATGGTAACAACTTGGCCAACCTCAACTGTTGGAGCAGTGTTAGGAACGCAAGCACATGATGTTATCGAGACTACTACTACAAGGGCTAAAGGTGCACAAACATTGAGTAAGTTGCAGATGTATCAGGAAAAAAAAAATGAAAAAGAGATCCCTGTTGGGGTTTGAAGTATAACAAATTCTTTAAGCCCACAAAGACCATTCTGACACTTGCAGGCACCAGGAGTTGGGCCAATAGAATGGGAGCAGGTGACCTACACAAGTATCCATCAATGTTCAACTCTTTGTTGTAATTCAGAGGTGTCGAGTGAATGTTCCTCAATATTACTAAGCTTCCCTAAATACTGTCCTTTGCGTGGATAAGAATTAGATTTTTGACCTTATTCCGAGGGGAATACAATTAACACTGGTGTGGAAATTTTAGTGCTTTGAAGCAATTCTGAAAGAAAATATTCTGAAGTGAAATGAATTTAATGTCATGAATGATTTATATTTCACAAGGAGAGAGATGCTTAATATCAAACCTAGGCTACTCTCAGAGAATGGGATACTCCTAATCACTCATTTGAAAAAAAAAAATGATTCATTTAAGTAAGTAGGTGATAATTGCAAGTATTTGTAAGGTGGATTATAATTTAATTTCAATTTCAATTTCAATTTATTTCCACTTTTCATAAAAACAATATACAATTAAAACGTGGAGAAATAACAATTATATACAAACACACATTACAATGAAATATGAATTAAGTGGTGGGACCAACAAAAGCATTCTTAAATACTTGGCGAGATTGGCCCCTGAAAGTATAGTACACATAAATCAGTATGTTGTACACATTAAATACACATAATAGAAGAAAGAAGAAGAAGAAGAAAAAAAAAGATAAAGATAATGCATCATGTAAAATTAATAACAACTAATCATAGAGAAATGTACAAAAGTAGTAAATGCGTATAGTGCGGGATTATAGTTTTCAATGAGTATACGTCTGTAGTTTCTTTTAAAGATTGCGAGTGATTTGCTGCTTCGCAGTGAATTGAGTAGATTGTTCCACAGTACTGAACCAGTTTAAAAAACTGTCGACTGAGTTAAAGTGGTACGTGGGAGTATAGTGTCAAAGTTGATTTAATTTGGATTTTAATTCAAAGTGTATCAATAGGGTTAACCAACCAGCCACCGACCTTCAAAAGTAAACCTGGTTATGAATCTGTCATTATTCAAAAGTGTGTATACATAGTTCATAAGTTCATCTCACTCAGCTCTTAAGTGCAGTTTGTTTGGGCAGATTATTTTCTGCATTTATTCAAGTTTCAATGATATATACAAACTTCATGAAATCATTTACAATACATTTATAAATTCCAGTAACAAAGACACTTGACAATCATTTGACAATGTAAAGGACGAATACGAGACATCATTGACTAACTTGAATACTGAAACAAGATGATCATTTTTAAGTGATGGAAAGTATCAATACTTAATTAATTGCATTTTGGAAAATAGTTCGTTACAATATTACAGTGTTACTTAAATACGATAATAACGAGTCTCGGGCGATAGAAGAAAGCCAAGTGCAAATTCAGACAAGTTTATTGGACTGGGAATTATTAGTTCATTTGATTGGAAGACTGAAATGCAGAAGGACCAACTATCATAAGCGGTGCTTGATCAGATAGCGGCCCAAAAGAGATGACGAGCTACATGGTATAAATACTAGAATGGATGTCACTTTTATTCAAGAAAGTTTGGAAGGGGATTTGTGATAAGTGTCCTAAGGCTAGTATGTTTGATTATTGTGTTCGGTGCGTGGTGCGTGCAGAGTGCAGTGCAAGGGTTTGTGTTATTGAGTATAGCAGGGATGAGTATAAATCGATCGATATGTAACGCAAGTCCTCTTTTGAATTAATGTTTGTCTGTTATGTTATATTTAAAAAAAATAATACTAATAAGTTCACTCATGTAAACAGAGATAAACAGTTGATGTAAACAGTTGATAATATGGAAGGTCATCGGGGCTTCCTGGGGGAGAAAGTCTGACCTATATCTAGATGTAGGTACTTGTAGGTCAGTTTGGGGGAGGGGGCAACGTTTAATGGTGAGTCCTGTCGGTTTACAGAAGAAGGAATTCATTTTTTCAAGTGTTTGTCCCCCTTGTGAACACTAATACAGAAGGCAGTCTGACAAGTACATGCTCACAAGATTGTAACTTTTCATTTGTCAGTGGAGATTACCCTAACATCAACAGTGAATGCAAATATTTTGACAAGCAATCTGTTGTTTAGGTTATTCGAAACCGTTCGGATATTGAAGGTCGGTGTCCGGATAGCAAAATAACCTTATTGATACAACACTAATTTAAATGCCATGTTACGTTAAAATGTATGGATAATTATAAAGGAGCTATTTGTTACTAGACATTATCACATTCGCAGTTTTGTCCAAAGAATGAAATTTTAGTTTGATATTGAACACTTAATAACGTTTTGTGCCTGTGACACGTCAATAATCAATATACTCTTTTCTAACTTATTTCAGGAAAAGGTAATCGTCCCATTCAAACAGTGTACATCACGACTTTAGCTCTGAAAATTAAAACAAAAAAGCAATGGGTGAGCATACATGGAGAGGCAAAAATTATGAGACTATTATGGGAGGGATGGGATAACTCTTCTCACCAAAATGGGGGAGGGGGGGGGGATAATACTTTACCCTAAACCTGCTACACACCTGACATTTTCTTGGCCTTTACAAATTGGGCTAGACATTACATCTTTTGCATGACTTACTGTATATGTATTCTGTTTTGTTCCCAGGAGTGGACCTATTCACCTTCGCAATGTGCACCATTGTCTTTGTGATTGTGGGCTCTGTTCTTGCTTTGATTTACTGGAGGTATAGGCCACGACATGGTATGTTTTTAAAGCCCAAGTTTAGTTTTGATGATTTTTTTTCAATTTGAAAGCTTTATGTCCAAAGGTCATATCACACCAATAACAGATTCTGAATATCTTTCTTTTTTTTTTCTAATTAATTAATGAAAAATCGGGGGGGGGGGGTACCCGGAGATTACGGAGTACCTTCAAGATTTTCAACTATATTTTACATTATAGCATCCAAAGGGTTAATATGGTGTAAAGGTTATCTGAATTATACCTCATCAGAAAGAGCAGACTCTGCTATATGTTCACAATATGTTGCACGAATTATAGTTACATGAATGTTTATATTCTTTTTTCTTTTGAAGTTTTTATTGGTTTTCATATCTTGGTAAAATTACAAGAACAATAAGTTTAATGCTAGAATATGTGTCTTTCTTTTCCAGCTGCTTTCGAAAATTCAGGACCTGTGAAGTATTCCACGGTTTCCACCCGCCCCAGTGCACCACCTGTTAATCTGCCACTGAATGCAGGTTTGTATAAAAGCTGTTTACAAAATCGTTCCATATCGTAAACTACTGGATGTATTGGTAAATGACATGATTGTGGGTAGTCCTCAACTTGGGCTGAAACTACTCTAGAATCAAGTAAACTATGCAAGGATTCTCCTGTGAAAATATTGTCAAAGTTGACTCATTCTAAAATAAACAATGTCAATATCACTCGTAGCACGGAAACCTGCTGTGTGGCTCTTTGGGGCTTATTTTTATTGTCCCTGGATAAAATTAAGATACTCCTATGTTTATGCTTGATTCTCCTTAAGTAAACAAATTACAGACAAATCCTACCAGGTGGGAGATCCACTCCTGCTAGTGTATAGTTGGTATATATTTCAACTCATTTGGTTCTTGAGGCATTTTCAAGTGTTCCCACAATCATGTCACTAATCTTTAACATGGCATACAAGATCAGTAGCACTTCTACGTGCTGTATGTATTTTTTGGAGAAAAAAAATGTAGGTTTTGACTATTAGGAGTTGTGACCAAAATAACATTGCCAGGGGAAATTATTTAAAGAGGTTGTAATTCCCCTAGATGACTGGGTCTATTTAGGACACTTTGGATTCAGCAGCGTTACACCACCAGGCCACATCTGCAGCATCACCTTTACTTGGCTGAAGTGTGTATCATAACGTATAAGGCACCGATGAACTGATAAGATTTTGGAGTTAATAGGTCAAAAGTCACAAAGCCTCATACGTGTTTGATTTGGGCTTGTTACCGCAATAACTTAACGGCTAATCAGATGCTGATGTAACTTGGGTCAAGTGTGTTTTATGAGGCTGGAATTAACTGATAAGATTTTGGAGTTGAAAGGTCAAAGGTCACTCACAGGACCTTGTGTAAATCTTATTTCAGATGTTACGATCAATTCACAACCGAAAAGAGGAAACAAAATGATACCAATATTTGATTTAACAAGTATTTATTATATAGGGTATTTCCCCATGAAATCAAGACATATAATCAAGCTTTCACAAATTACAAAAGTATCTCTTAGAATACATTAAATGTACATTAGACTAAATACTCACAACGCTGGGTGTTAATGAAGGTAATAGTCCACACTGCAACATATGCATAATCCAAATGATAAAAGTCCAACCAGATGATCCAAGACAATCCCGATTAGTACTAGAAATCCCAATGGTATGAGTATAAATCCCAATGGCAGAGTGTAGCAGGTATTCCAGACGAAATCGGTGTTGAGCGTAAATTCACAACATATTCTCAATTGCAGCAAAGATGATGTAGTAATTCCAAAATTAATCCAAAGAGTGTAGAGGCTATCTGAGGTAATAAACAGGTAACTGTCCACACACAAAACTCTCATCTAAATTCACAGGTGTGTGTCGAGCCAAGGTCACAATAAACTCTAAAATGCAGGTTACTATCAACACATGTGACTTGAGCTAAGATGACAGAAAACTCTGAACTCATGTCCAAAAACGTTCCTGTATTTATACTACAAATCTGTACTTCTAGAATCATCAATCCATGTTTGTAAATATGACAAAATAATAAACACAATGACGTGATCTAGAATCTACCATATCCAGAATATTCCATTCATAAATAACCTGTTTACAAGATTAGCCTAAAGGTCACTGAACTCACACTAGTATGTTCACAGGAAATGCCTCCTTTGTCATGCTAATTAGCTCTGGAGAGTTACATTCTTTCTATGTAAATTACACCTGGCCCAGAACATTCCACAACTGTCTAGGCAGTAAAAATTGTTCAATGTTGATTTCACAAAGCAGGTAAACTGCATCTAATTTACTGTGTCTAATTTAATGGCTACATGTATAGTATCAAGTGGCAATAATACAAATTTATAACACAGATTATTACCATGGTAACTGAAAGACAGGTTTTGATCAGATTGGGTTCATACATGAATGAAGTATTTCAAATTAATTGAATTGGACTGGGGGT
The DNA here is from genome assembly GCA_001188425.1 of Eucidaris tribuloides. Taxonomy (NCBI): domain Eukaryota; kingdom Metazoa; phylum Echinodermata; class Echinoidea; order Cidaroida; family Cidaridae; genus Eucidaris; species Eucidaris tribuloides. The sequence goes on from JZLH01S0280315.1 coordinate 32,277, forward strand.
GCAGATATAAAGCATACCCATCAGCTCTAGCAATGGAACTGCTCTAGTTTCTTACGGGTATCTTGATTTTCTAATTTTTGCCTGACGAAGTAAAATTCATCCCCAATCTAGTTAAAAGAAAAGAGACAAATCTTTTGGTTAATGATTTGCTTCCGGCAAGATACAAACCAGAGACCTTGTGATTGTCAGACTATCTCTCTACCCACTGAGCTAGCTGAGATTTGATGCAAGTAGCTCATCTTTGCATTCTTATTGTATCTGACCTACAAGTACTCATGCAACGATTATCAGTGTGTGATGTGACAACAGTACCTAATGAATACTGATATCACAATTTTTTGATACTGATTGTGCACTGATATGAACACACACACACAAAAATAACTACCCCCTATTTCAAACTACCATATCTTTTTAACGAAGTGAGTTTTAGCAAAATAATTTGCCAGGAGTATTCATACACTCATCGACTAACTTCTGTGTGAAAATGTGATTGATCCGTCAACCCATGCATGCATGAGTAAGCATGCATTAAAGGCCAAAAAATCATTTTCCAAAGGTCACAGGAGTCATCTCTTATGCTAAAAATCACAGTAAATAATGATATTTGTTGCTTTATTTATAAAGTGTGGTCACTCAACCATGACATGGTTACAACCTCTTATGTTCGTACACCATGTAAAGATACATTTTGCTCAAAGATATCGGTCTTATCGGATTTCAATTTTTTCAATAAACTTAATGGATTTTACAATTTCAAATTGAGGAATGATGGAAATGTTTAATTGGCCAGTGTATAGGGGGTCAAACGATAGATGATCATTCACCAGAAACAAAATTTGTCAAAATTTTGCATCACAAATCCAACAAAATCACCCGTGTAACTGTTGAAAAGTGACATTTTTGCCTTTAATATGTGCTCACTCATGCATGACTTGACAGATCAATTAAATTTTCACACAGAAGTTAGTCAGTTAGTGCAGGAACACTCTTATTAGCTTATTTTGCTCAAAACCATTTCTTTAACAAGTTTATGGTATTTTGAAAAAGGGGGTAGTTATTTTTTGTTTATGAATGTTTATGAATTATTCAAATGTGAATTCCTGATATCAAAATGTACATTTAGTTGAGCAATAAATTAAATTTCATGCATGTTTCATTATGACTGGTATCTTTGTATTTCAGGGGAAAATACTGGAAACAGGCCACTTCCCTCTGTGGCACCAAGTTCTGTGACCAGGGAGGAGGAAGAGAGCCTCCCTGCTGCGACACCACAGGCGGGAACGAGGTAAAGCAACTTAATCTACTAATAATTCAACGTTTTTTGGTGATCAACGTATTAGTAGATCCCTCTCGATTTTACCAGAAATCTTATTTTTTCTTTGTATCATATTTCTGACCATTTTTTTGGTAAAACATATCTCAAGTAGGGTTCAGTCATGGCTGCCGGGGGAAGGGGGGGAGGAGTTATATTATCCCCATTTTTACATTCTTTTTTTTCAGGGTATGAAGTGTACATACAATTTATTTTAACAAAAAAAATGTATTATTATTGGTCCAACTGTGATATATCATATCGACATTTAAAGTAATCCCTTTAATAGTATGCCTACATGTATATCAATTGTACTACTATGGCAAGGCAGGGAGGTTGGGACAGATTTTTTTTTTTTAAGTAATCTCTGGACTGGATGTATGTGGTGGCCAGCACCATAGATTTTTGGTATGTACCAACCCATTTTGATATCTTTTAGGTCTGATTTGGACGTACAGGCAGCAAGTGTCCAATATACCTAATTATTACCGGAACACATACTTATAGGCAAGCATATATTGTAACACAAACTGACTCCCTTTCTTTGTTTTTGTACCTCATATCTCTTTTATGAAATGCCTTCCGATTTTGTATGGGAGAAGCAAATATCTTATAATCACACCAACTACAATTGAAGCCATCTCAGATATGTAATTCAGAGGTCAAATTTTGTATATCCTTTAAAGTTGATTTTCAGCTTAAAGGTGATGTTTAAAATGGTTGACACAGTTGAGTTTGTTGGTAAGTCCAGTTATACCCTTACCAATACGCATATGCACATATACCAACACACATATAGATGCATTTTCCCTTTGTTTTGTATCTTGTAAACCACTCAATCAAATGCCTTCTGATTTGGTATGCGCTTAGCAAAGGACTAGCCAGACGTATCTTGTTTGCTTATCGTTAAAGTTGATGTTCAAAGCAGTCATTGACACAGTTTGATTTTGCTGTTACCAATAAACATATGCATGTATATACACCAACGCATGTACAGACACATTTCCCCTTTGTTTCTGTATCTGCCAAATGGTTTCCAGTTTCATATGCACTATTATGATTAACCAATTATATATTATATTAACACCAACTCCATCTACTAGTACATGTATCTACCTAGTGATCTGTCCATCTAGCTCTCTACCTTTCTCTCTGTCTGGTTGTCTCTTTATGTTTCAACATGATATACTTTTCAAAGTACCCATTGTGATATGGCCGTAAGTTTTTTATTTTCTGAACAGTTCAATTATGTCTTTTTCCATGTATGTAATGTCAATTTCTATGTCTGGTGGTGCGACTGGAAAATATGATAAGAAGTGTTAATGCAAACTACAGTATTAGATGTAGTTATGATACTTATGTATAACAAATAGCTGTAACTGACATGTATCAAACATGTTTTCCCTTTTTCACATGTAACTATGGTTTGTAAACCCAGTTTTGTTTAGTTTTTAATTCTATTGTTAATTTTTTTGTTGGAATTAATGTTTTAAGGATGAAACCCTTGTTTTCTATGAAAACTCTGTTTTCCATTTTATTTTTTTACTTAATACATGCTTTTCTGTTTTAAGTAGCACGCAAAACTTATTGGTTTGTCATAACCTGACAAAACTAAGCTTCATTGCAAATCCTTAACAGCTAGTTTTCAACATCCAACTAAATAATGGTGAATGATAAGGATTGTACACCTAAGCATTAATGAAACCCAAGTAAAAGGTCATACAAACCATATGTAGTTAAGCACTGCAATAATATTTTGCTCAAAGTTATTTTAAAGACACTATATAACACTGTGGAAGACCCGTTTAAAAAATTGTCGAACTTTGCTATCTGACACATCTGACAGTGTTTGAATGGACAAATAAACACCCTAGAACACAAAAGTTTGGACAGTTATGCTGTCACTAGTACAATATGTGCAGATACAAATTGGCACATTAATTTTATATCGGGCGATAGGAAATTCTGCAACACAGCAGTCTATGGAGAAAAGCTGGAATGGTCTCTCAATGATTTTCACATTTTTAAAGCACTTAATGATTGTTTTACACCGCAATTTTTTCAGGGCTTCATTTTTAGACTGTATCAAAGACACTAGTAGCATGGGGAATCATGTAGCTCAGATTTTTTAAACTGGAAACATTGTTATAAAGTGTCTTTAACATTGGGTCTCATTATCATTTCTGTATGAATATCATTTCATTGTTTTGTTTTTTTACTTTAACAGTGGAATTGGATCATATGCAGAAGAATCCACGTTAAAGGGGGACGAATCTCGTCTGTTTCTGCTTCCTCTTCCCCCTGGGAACTCTAGCGGTGTTACTGGGAATGGATCCCTGCCTCATGATGACCCACCAAGCCCTCCAACTGCCGATTCCCAGGATCCACTTTCTGGTGACTCTGCTCAAGGGGCATCAATCATGTCTTCTGCATGTATGCTGCGTTCAGATGAGTATGGGGGAGACATTTCTCAGAGGGATGAACTTCCGGAATATTCCTCGTACGTTCCTCCCGACTGTGATGTGATTGACTTCATGGGAATGGAAGCAGGGTCTTGCAATTTTGAAAAATTGTCAATGCACAAATCACTAAAATC
>JZLH01S0280326.1:0-11800 GCA_001188425.1 Eucidaris tribuloides
CACTATCGCCGCATCGAATTTTGGGGTCGACGCGAACGGAGCAGTCGCCGTTCGGGAGCCTATTCCGTCACAAAATAGCTTGAAAAAAGCCAAAAATCGCCAAACCGCCAAATAACGGTATTAGTATTAAAGACTAGCGGGACCCGTGGAAATTCCACGGGTCCTAGCGGGTAAGGTTTATGTTGAATGGACATTATTTTGGAGATTAAAAATCGTACATGTAATTGCCCTCATTAAATGTGTATGATTGGTCCCTTGCAGTACATTCTGGAATTTTTCTTAAAGTGCAGATTCATATTTATTTGTTTAAAAAATTGTATTTATTTGATGGAAATTTTAGGAAGTTATTGTGAATACCATTTTTTAATGAAGTTGTTATATTATGCTTTTTTTAAATTCATTAAGGGAAAGAACATTTTTTTTTTAGATTTCCTTTTTCTGAAGTACCCGTACCCTTGACCCTTAAATTCCGGGCCCGTACTCATTCCTGTACCCATGATCTCATACCCGTACCCCTGTACCGTACTACACCCGAAGATACAGGTCCACATCCATATCCGTACCTGTGCCTCTCATTTCGTATCCATACCAGCTGGGCCGTACCCATACCCGTACGCACAAGTCTATATCCGTACCTCTTGTCTCGTTCGTGTACCTGTTCCCAATAGTCGGTATCAATCCCGTATCTACAGGATCATATCCTTACCTGTACCTCTCGTCTCGTAAGCGGCTGGCCCGTACCCACACCTCTCCTCTTGTACCTGTGCATAACCGTACCCATTTCCTTGTACCTATACCTACGTTGTCATATACTCTTAAAATGTAGGCTACATTTTTAAAATATAAAAATAAAACAATTTGTACCTGAACCCATGGCTCTGTACCCGTACCCGTACCCGTACCCATACCCATACCCATACCCATACTAATACCCATATCCTACCCATATCCGTACCCATGCTTCCGTCTGGATCTGTATCCGTAACCGCTGTTTGTAGTATTAATATTAATGAGTAAAAAATGCATTATGGAAATCATGAATTTAAATAGTTTTGGGGTGATAAATGCTATCATTAGAATTGAAAAGACTGCACATTTTAACAGAAAATAAAGTATGTTTTGCCAGACTTGTAGTACCCGTACAAATTCCCCAGCCCGTATTTGGTCTTCTAACCGTAACAGTAACCGCTGGTCTGTACCCGTACCTGTACACGTTCGTACCGTACCTATACAGGTTCATACCCGTATCTGTACAGGTTCATCCCTGTACCCTTGCCCCTAATTCCGGACCAGTACTCACATTCATACCCATACATGGTCTTGTATCCGTACCTGTACCCGCTGGACTGTACCTGTACCTGACCCACAGGTCCGCGTGGCGCTAACCCATTACCGGAACCCATGACCTGTTCCTCCTGCTTGTACCTGTGATTATACGGAGCTTACCCATTTACACCTTTTTCGTGTAACCCATAATTTTTCCATATCTATACCTTGCGCAACCCAAGGGGGGGTTTCCCCAACGACTCTTAGCGGTAATCGTACGATGCCAGGTAGGATGCGATCGTGCTTCGATCGTGCTTTGAGCAAAACGCAATCCAATAGCAATCTCACTGTACTCACTATTAGCCGCGGTTTTTCAATATATAGGCCTACAGTTTGGCTCAATAAAAACATGCTGTGTATACGCCAGTGCAATACATTACATATATGACTCGTGCCGAGACATAAAACATGTTGTTACTAAAAAGTAAATTTGACGTCTCGCGACCTTCCCACATACTTTGCGGCCCAACCCAAGGTCAACGGACTTTAGCTGGTAATCGTACGATCCACGGTAAGGATCGATCAATGCTTTGCGGAAAACGCAATCGCGAATAGAAACACCGTCCGCCTCGCGCCCTGAACTATAGCCCGGTTAAATTTTATCCGGATAAATACGGTAATGCTGCAATAGAAACACGATGTATACACGCCAGTTGCTTCATTTACATGTATAAATCGTGTCGAGGATAAAACATGTTTTCGCAACGTGTCTAGACTGTATCGATCACCAGGAAGTCAAGTACCAGCTTTGGCAAAGGGCTGCCGATTCGTAGGGAAAATCCCTACTATAGGCAATTTCAAGCCAACCGTAGGGAGTAATGGAATCCCTACGGGAAAATGACAATTCCGCAGGGGAGGAGTAAGAATTTTTTGGTGATTTGTAGGTTTTTTTTGACAAAGTCGAAAAAATAGATTTTCTAAAAACTCCTGTTTATATTCGTCTGTAGACATTATTTGGTAAATCCATTGTCCAATGTTGGTCACTATTTATGGTATAATGGTACGAAAACACGTAATGCGTTGCATGCAGGGGCAAATCCAGGGCGACAAGGGGGACATTCCCAACCCGGCCCCCACGATTTTGAAGTGGGGTACAAATTATCGAATGTCCCCCCCCCCCCTACAGTTTTGAAGGTGGGGATACAAATATCAAATGTCCGCCCCCCCCGCATCCGATTTTTGGAGAAACAAGAATCTATCCGCAAAAATTAAGGCGTGCTGTCCATATACAGCTAAAGCCTGTGGTTGCCAGCGCAATTGGGGATAGCTTCATACTTTTGTGTACAAAGTAATGGATGGCCTAGCTTATGTAGGTTTGGCATAGAAAATTGCTCTGAAATTCAGCCTTTTACAATACTGTACTGAAATATTGTTTTGATATGGCTAGTCTATAATCTGATAGACATTATGTTATGAAAGTTAAGGATTCAACATTTCGGAAGTCTGTTTTAAAATCTTCTAAACATGTGGGTCCAGTATTTAAATTTTGCAAATGCAATTTCATAAAGTTGCTCTTGTATTCAATTCACACAGTGCAAACTTTGTTCATTTTTTCCAGTAGAGGACGTATGTGGTCCGAATAGCTCTGCTTAGGACCACACACAGTAGGTGTGTGTGCCAGTGACAGGCCTGCGTCTACTGAACCACTGAACACACAGTGATTCTGCCACGGAGTATACACGCAATAGACTGTGGACTGCACAGTTGAACGCCACACAGACCCGCCACACAGAGATTCGGTGATTCTGCCACGGAGCGTGCAGTTGAGTTAAACGCCCGCGCGTGACATGGTTTTTCACGTGTGGGATTACGCAGCACGGACAATCTCATATGGACTTTGGGATAAGTTTTTGACACAGTGACAGAAAATGATGCCTTAAAATGGCATTTTGGTTGATATAGGTGTGATGAAGTTCTTTTCTATTCAGAAATTAGCTGAAGGGAAGAAAAAAAAAGTGAATTTGCCGATAATTTCTATGGCTATGCACATACACGGGCGAGAATGCCGAATCGGGTATTTTTGGTCGGTACACAACGCCAAACTCGCAAAACCTTGGCGAAACTGTGAGACGTCACTGGCTACACTGGCATTTCTCACCGTGAGCTACGCTGGTGATTGTACGCGCACGTTCGTACGATTGTACGGCAAAAAGACTCGGAGAAATGCCCTCAAAAATCGGCCTCTGGAACATTTTCGTCAAAAACAATGGACCCCTGAGACAATAAACACTATCGCCGCATCGAATTTTGGGGTCAACGCGAACGGAACGGTCGCCGTTCGGGAGCCTATTCCATCATAAAATACCTTGAAAAAAGCCAAAAATCGCCAAACCGCCAAATAACGACATTATTATAATAGATGTATAGCAAAAATTTTGCTTAAACTGCAAACAGCATAGGCGTACCAAAGAAAGGGGGTGTTTTAGGTGTTCAAATGCCCCCTTTTTATTGAAAAAAAAAACCCTTTAGAAAAGAGAAAATTAGTACCGATACTGATAACTGCATGATAGGGAACTTAATTGGTGACCTTTTTCTTCTTGTTGTTTTGATGGGATCACGGAACAGGTTCTTGTCAGACGTGATGATTTTTTTTTTATTGTCCCATTGTTTTGCATGATAAAACAACCTTGGAAAATTCCTGGGTACTCCCATGGCAAATCACACAGTTTGTAGAATCAAATTTCATTTCTTAAGTGATACAAAAAAAAATCACAGAGACTTTAAAAAAATTGCCTCAAAATAAATAACATTTTAAAGTATAGCAAAATGAATTCTGTCATATTACTTGTAGATTTTTTATTATGTACAGTTAACCCACCAAAGATGATAGGATCACATATTGCAGGTTGGTACTGTGCTTGGTTTCGATCCCCCAAAAAGCGGGAAAGACAAATGATATGACGCCCCCCTTGACTTTTAAAAGTGGAGTACACATACCCCCTCCCCTCCATCCCCCCTACCCCACCTGCCAATGCCCATGCTTCCAAGAATCAGATAACCTCGACTTAAACTCATTAAATTCATTTTTTTCCCCCATGAAATCTTGGGATGCAACGTGATATGTTCTCATCCGTAAATGTTTCCTACGATGTTCCGTGCAGTTCGTGAACATGAACTTTTTGGGCAACATGAGATTGCAATCTGATCTTGGTACTCATCCCAGCATTCGAGACCTTCATCCATTCTAGCGTAACATTCGCGGCTCACTTTCGCCAGATCTGTCTGTTGAATTTTTCATGCCAGTATTTGACATTTTCAGATTCGTAGACCACGTCTCATTGTGCACTATGTATCACTGTTCATACAATCTTGGATTTTCTCTCTCAAAAGAAGATTTTCAATTTATGAATTTTTATGACTTTTATGACTTTTTATGACTTTTTTTTAACTTTGCTGTGATATTTATAGTATTTTGCCAACAGCCACATTCATTGAGCTGAATCTCCAGTATATGTACATATTATGGGCTCTTGGGCATACGCAATGGGGGGAGGGGTTGATATTCTGTATATGATATCAATGACGATTTGTGTCAGGTTGTTACTGTCGATTGTCAATGGGTAAACTCACTAAATAGAGGACAAGAACTAGACTTAGAGACAGAGGAATAATAACAATAACAATAATAATAATTACGATGATAATAATAATAATAATAATAATAATAATAATAATAATAATAATAATAACAATGATAATAATGATAATAACAATAATGATAATAATAATAATAATGATAATAATAATAATGATAATAATAATAATGATAATAATAATAATAATAATAATAATAATGATAATAATTATAATAATAATGATGATAATAATAATAATAATGATAATAATAATAATAACAATAATAATAATAATATTGATAATAATAATAACAACAACATTAAAAGCCACCATAGGGGGAATCCACACAATAGGTTTATTCCGTCACAATAGGGAGGAGAGCGTTAAGGTGAAAAAAGTGTGCATTCAGGGAAATCGAGAGAATAGGCCGAGAACAAAAGAATTCGCCCTAAGGTAGCAATTAGAGTTATAATAACAATAATAACGATAATAATAATAACAATAATAATAATAATAATAATAATAATAATAATAATAATGATTATTATTATTATTATTATTATCATCATTATTGTTATTTGACTGTTATTATTATAAGCATACAACCCACCATAGGGGGCATCCAAACAATAGGGTTTATTTCGTCACAATTGGGCAGGAGAGTGTTAAGGCGAAAAAGGGGCACGTTAAGAGGAATTTAAACAAAAGGCCGAGAACAAAAGAATTCACCCTAAGGTTGCAATTAGAGTAATAATCATCATATTATTATTCTCATTTTCATTACTTTTATTATTAAATTGAGGAAACATAACTTTTACACAAGCATGATTACAAAATATAATGTGGAAACATGTGTAAATAAAATTATCCCCTTTCTAAAACTATAACTTTTATTATATTGTTGTGAATATTTCAGAATTTAGTCCAAACAAATTTGTTAAGCTATTTTGTATTTCAAATCATTTCATATGCACAGATGTATTGGAAATGTATATGTTTTTCACATTTCACAAATTTTTTGTGATAGAAATCCCAAATTTGTATAAAAATATCCACTGTAAACCTACTAGGGCTGCTCCTCTACTATGCAAAATTGTAATAAGAAATGATCCTACTGTCATTTTTTTTTATTAGTCTTATAGCGATAATTGAAGTTAAGGTCTGTTTGTTGTGCATAATTGTGCCAGGTACAGTTAGAGTTAACAAAAAACAAAGAAAGAAACATTTAATATAAAACAATCACTAAACTTACAACAATCGACTGCCAACCGCTCAATGGCAAGGCTCGATTGCTTGTTTTCAAACATGCATGTCAAATCGTATCCATCTGGGGGAAATCCATTTAGAAGAGAAAATAAAACATCTCGTTCCTCTTCATCGGACCGTCCCCCCTGACCCCGCATCTTCCCAACCATCATCCATCACCATTATTGGAGTAAAACGAGAGGAGGAAGCCATAAAATTTCATTCCGCGATGTCGCAAAGCCTCATTTGGGGCATTCATGTTACTCGTAAGTCTTTCGAGAGCAATTTCGTTCAAACCAAATTTCACGGAGAGAATCAAATGGTAAGGAAATGGTGTACATTTCATCCCTTTTCCTATAATGTAGTTTTCGTTGATGTATCACAACTTTTGTAGCCAATGGCATTTACATCCTATGAAGATTTTCAATTCCACTTGAGAGTTGAAAATATTTACTGAAAATGACATTATGAACATTTCCTTGAGTTCTGACTTCTTACACCGTTTGTATTTTTGTATGTCATTTTTGTGACATGCAAGCAGTTATGGTAATGGTAGAAGTAGTTATAGGTAGCCACATCAGCAGAAGTGTTAGAATTAGTATTGGTGGTAGTAGTGGCAGTAGTTAGTAGTTGTTGTTATAGAGGTAATAAGAGTGACAAAAATGAACAAATTCAATTCATGGGTATTGGTTGCTGCAATCAAAAGTACAAACAGTAATCATTGTAGAAATGCCATTAACTATGACATACCAGCAGATTTTGTAGAAGTAAGAGTGGTTTTCACCCAGTTTTCATGCAACCTTAATCAGATTTGGAAATAATCTGAAATAATACAGGACTGGTAAGCATATAGAATATGAAATGAGTAGGTTTTGACAACACTCCTCGTATGCCTAATAGTAAACAGGTGCTTTGATGGGGACACTTTTTTCTTGACTTCTAACATTTTTTCTGTAATTCCTATCATATGCATTTGACTATTTTATGTAAATTGTTATCTCAGTTAGTTATTAACTCTCATCACCTCATTTCATCACATAAATCAGTATTTATGCAACTCTCAACACAGTCACTGGTGAAATATTGACAACATCATGTCAAAACACTGAGCATCAGAACATCTCTAACTAAATCACTCTTAAAATAAGCAGAATAGCTTTGATATTTTTTTGCAGAAAATGTTTAAACCTTAAGAATGATCTGATTTAATGATTGGGGACAAAACAATTTACTGCTACTCTAATAACACTTATGTTATGCAGGGCCCGCTGGAAGAACAGTCTATTTGACTGCAGTGGCTACCCTGGGTTAATAAAGAATATAATTTATATAATTATTGAAATAGAAGATAGTACACAATGCAATGTAGTGAATCTAGTTGTAGGCTTCAGCAAATTGAGAAATGTTCTGATACTGTCAAAACACAAATGACTAGTGTGCCTTTAAGATTACGAAGAATCATCGTGAAGTTGTAAATAACTTGAAACGAGGAACACAACTAGCTTTATTGCGTCATGGCAGACTCTGTCTGCATGTCTTGTCAATATGCCAATCCATCTTAAATCACATTTTTGTTGACTCGCAGGCAAAAGCAGAAATATGGACGGCAAACGAGCAAAAGAAGGAGAAATAAAAATATGATAAAAGGATTGGCAGGTGCGGAGGAATGGCTCGAGGACAGGCTGCGGCAAAATACCGACAACGGCGGTAACGGATACGCCCCCGGGCCAGGAACGGCCTCGCGACGAACATGATAAACATGGCATGTCGACACCGCAATCGGGGGTAATATCGGATTACCAGGTGAACTTGATTAGGAAAAACAGCGATTGGGAACGGTTTGATAGACTTGTTAGACGGATCGAGGAGAACAACGTTGAAAAAGTAGGAGGGGCACAGCACTTGTTCACGGTCTTTTTGTATAATGTCATTATCGTCACTCAAGTTCAGGGAAAAAAGACAGTCTTTACTTCATTTGTGTTACTCAGGTACAAGTGTAAATGTACGCAGTCTTTTCAGTTTGATGTGTAATCTTATTATTATCAGTCAAGTTTCGAGAAGGCAATTGCACTTCAAGCAGTGGTATTTAACTCTTTCTTTGCCCCCATTTTAAAGTGGAATGAAACCCAGACGTCTTCCTGCATTCCGAGAAATCAGAACAATACAAGAAGGAAATTAGTGAAAGTTTGAACAAATTTGGTTGATCGGTTCAAGAGTTATGATTATTCAAAGTGTATTTAATCCTTATTATGGAGGACTCTTAAATTGGCAACTATACCAGCTTTTTAGATGAAAGTGTGGAGAACTCCCCATTGGGTTTGTACACAATTTTTCATGTATTCTCATTTCTTAAAATCAAATATCTGATTTGCTCTTGCTTGTTGTGCAAGTATGTCCTAGCAAAAATTACTCCACATGTTTGTTTTTTTGAAAGAATTTAGCTGCTTTCTCAAATGACACTTCAGAAAAACTGCAATTTCCTGAAAATTTGTGTACAAATCCAATGGGAAGTTCTCTGCACTTTCATCTAAAAAAAATGGGTAGAGTTGCTGATTTAAGGATCCTCAATAACAAGGAATAAATAAACTTTGAACTCTCATAACTCTTGAATCGTTCAACCAAGTTTGCTCAAACTTCACCCTTTTCCCTCTTTTATTGTTCTGTACTCTCTGAACCCAGGAAGATGTCTGGGTTTTATTTCCCTTACAGTGAACTTAAATTCAAGTTTAAATTCAATTCCCGATTCAATTCAAGATTCAAGATCATTAGGAGGAAACCCTGAATCTTTACTTGACTACTTAAAATTAATGTAAATGATGCAATAGGCGTTACCTCACTGGTTGTGTAAACTCACAGCATTCCTTACATTCTTTGCAAGGTTTGACGTACATTGCACTCCGTGGTATCATCAATCATATCTCCTGGAGCTTCAAAACAGATGACCTTCCTTCCAAAGAAAAAGGTCTTAATCCCCTGTCTCAGGTCTGGATTGTCATTAATTTCGACATTTGAGGTCACAGTGTGGTACAAACATTAGCGCAATTTTATTATTAATTACCACATTGAAGGAGGCACAATTTTGAGGTCACCTAGGCACGTCAGTAGATTTCTGATGATTTATGATGCAAATATTTATGAGTAGTGTATGCTAAAAAAGCTTGCTGTTTTGATCTTACTGCATCTAAAACCAGTATACATTTTGAAATTATAGCATTATCTTTGTTTATGATACATTACTAATACCCATGTTTTTGTATATTACAGAAATATAGCAAATATAGCAATGTGGACCTCACAATATCTAATTAATATTGACCTGTCTAAATAGATTTCTGGGTGAAGTACATGTATATACAGGGTGGCCAAGAAAGAATGTAATACCTGCGATTAATTTCTTCAACATCATCAGCAAAATGTGATTGGTTTGTTTTAATGGTTAGGACATTGTTTTTCCAACAAAATTATATCATGATCATTAATTTTGAGTATGGAATTTGGATCCTAGGACCACTTTTCAAAAGCAATGTAGTTTTCCAAATTTGTCACTCTTTCAACCTCGGTGATCCTTGGAATGACGAGATGTGCTCTCACATCAGAGCTCGCCACAGAATTAGCTGTGCAGACAAACTGCAATGACAAGGTGAGCCATACCTCACATTCCACCAGGCGAAACTTAGAAAATCCATCTTGCCCCAAAATATACCACCCAATTAGTCTATCTTTGAGATGCCTGTAAAAAAACAAAAACCCTAATTTCTCCGGACAAAAAAAAATATCGCTTCCTCCACCCACCCCACACAATCCTGGATCAACCACTGCACCCCTAACAAGGCATCATCAAGGTCAAAGGTTAAAGAAAACTTACCATCGTTGCGATGGAAGGTATGTTGTCGACTGTCAGCATCATGTCTTCCATGCTGATATGTCCTCGCAACCTGCCCCCCCCCCCACCCCTTCCCCGCTGGGATAATCCTGGATCCACAACTGCACCCCTAATAACGTGTCATTAGGGTCAAAGGTTTAGCGAATAAAACTCACAATGTCGGACATGGAGGGTATGTTGTCTGGTTTCAGCATCATGCCTTCTGTGTTGATATGGCCGGCACAATCCCCCCTCCCAATAATCCTGGATCCACAACTGCACACCTTAAAATGTGTCATTAGGGTCAAAGTTCAAACAAAACTCACCATGCCGGACATGGAAGGCATGTTGTCGACTGTCAGCCTTATGGTCTCGGTGGTGATGTGGTACTGTTGTCCCCCCCCCCCCACCCACCACCATCCTGGATCCTTCACTGCACCCCACAAGGTATCAAACAAGGTCAAAGGTCACTCACCATGCCGGATATAGAGGGCGTGTTGTCGGGTTTCAGCATCATGCCCTCGGTGGTGATGTGGTACTGTAGCGCCTCCTTCAGTTGTTCGGCGGTGCAATTGATGGACTTGTCCTTCTCGGCGTACCAGTTGTCCGGGTACCAGCCAATCAGGAACCACACGATCTTGGGGCCGTACAGCTTCTGCTTGTACACCTACGGGAATGGGGAGAAGAAGAAAAACAAAATCATGGTAATGATCAATAATATTGTAGCGGAATAAAACCCAGACATCAGACAATTCCTGAAGTTAAGATGGATTTTGCAATCATTTGGAATCAATCAATATTCATTTAGAAAATGTACATTTTCCCCACTTCACAAAAAGACTCGGATCAAAATTTTTAAATGTTGTGACTGTGAGAGTAAATATATTTTATTGAAATGTTTAGGGTCATTCAGGTTACACAAATACAAATATTTTAGAGTGCCTTATTCCCTTCTGACACTATACCAGTTGGTATCATTACTATTAGAATACTTGAAATATACCTTTCTCAATTACTGAATAGTTTTGTGAACAAGGCACATGTTTTACCTCTACAAATTAAATAAAAGCAATTAGCTTTCAAGATAATGTGGATATCCATGCACAGACAAACACAGACACACAGATGGACACAAATACACACACACACACACACACACAACATGTACACACAAACAAACACACACACACACACACACACACACACAAACATGTACACACAAACAAACACACACACAAACATGCACACACAAATGTGCGTGCACACACACACACAAATACACACACACACACAGACACATACACACACACACATACACACATAAACACACACACAAACACAAACACACACAAACAAACACACACACACACAAGTCAATGCAGTAGACTATAACCACCTTGGACTTTCATCGCGTTTACTTTTTATTTAGGAAGCAGGTGCTCGACCCCGTTTTATAATTATACGATTATAATCATCTTTCTATTATCATCACACGGAAGCCAGACTGTATTGCTATCTGTCTATCCGATCTCCTTTGTACAGTCTGAACTCTTACGATAAGAATGTTGAAATATACAGTATACGTATGCATACTGCCCTCTTGGGGTTCATTAGAGACAGGTATAGCCAGATAGTATGGAGAGGATGGGGGGGGGATCTCCAACTGGTTTGAGCTTTGTATTATGGTGCAAACAAATTGTTTTAAAAAGGAGATTGGGTCCCAAGTGGGACGGGAGAGTTATCTTGTGCAAAATAATTTGTACTGGAAAAGAGGGCTCAAGTGTGTGTGTG
>JZLH01S0280381.1:0-20326 GCA_001188425.1 Eucidaris tribuloides
TTATGATGCAACACTTTTGAGGAGGGAGGGTAGAAGGGGCAATTTTAATAATGTCTGGGAGACTGTTCCAAAATTGAAAATGAAAGTTGTTTTTTTTTTTTTTTTTGCTTTTACAGTTCTCAATAATGTTGAATGATATTCATTAGACTGATAGTGGGACATTTATGAAGAGAGTAGTTCTTTGGAAACATAGAATCGAATACCCGGGAAAGATTATTTCGGTGGTAATTTTACATAAATTGCGTATCTGAAACAATTAAATTATGATTATCTCCCGGCGGCCGCCGCCATACGACACTGCAAGGTCTTTCGAGTTAAAATATATTTCATTGACCAGACTTCAACCCAATATACCCCGCTCTTATATACGCTTGAGCACAGTGATACCTTTATACGACATTGCTTAAAGTGATAGGCTAACATTGTGGAGCTTCAATTTTTTTTCAAATTTTGATATCTGAACTACATAGTAGTGTTCACATGGACAAATAAACACCCTAGAATAAAAAAAGTTCGGAAAGTTACACTGCCAATGGCAAGTTATGCATGAATAAACAATTAAAACTCGGGGCGAGTTTAAATAGCCTAGGTGTACACACAGTAAGTCTATGGGAAAAACTGGGCAGGTGAATCCGATCAACTTACAATTTTCACTTTTTTAAGGCATTAAATAATCATTTTGAAATACAACTTTTTCAGGGCATCATTTTTAGACCTTATCAAAGACAATGGTAGCAAGGGGAATCATGTAGCTCAGATTTTTTTAACTGTGGTAAATGTTAGCAAATACCTTTAAGATTCCCAATTTGGAAAATGGGTTTGACATTAGACCCAAAACGATAGTGTTTGAATGCCACAAACATTCTTCTTCTTCTTTCGGAGGCAGCTAGGCAGTTTGTTCGAGCTTTGTAGCCAGCTCATTGTTTCGGGATTGGAGTAGACCAAATTGATATTACAGTTTTCTGGTGGTCCAAGGATAGGGCACTCATTAATGATGTGCATGGTGAAACATGACAAATAAACACCATAGAATACAAAACATTAGACAGTTGATCCAGATCTAGCAAAATATGTAAATGCAGATAAACATCAAAATATGAACTAATGTCCTGCATGGCTTCCTGGGGGACAAAAATTCTATATAGTGCGTCCCAGAAAAAAAAAAACACGGAACCCTAAAATAAAGGATTATTGTGCAGAAGCAGAGGGGCGTATGATTGCAGAAACAAGTTCAAAATAAACTTTGACTTATGCTCTTTCAAATGATACATTAAGCAAACCTATTTACTCGTGTATTGCTGAGTATCATCACTTTAAAAATTTGAAGTGAAAAAAATTATAGTATCTGCGCAATATAAATGCCCTTTATTATTGGTGATCCGCAACGTGTAACCGTTGCGGATCACCATTGATTTCGTCAAAATCTTCTTCTTCTTCGTCTTCATCTTCTCTCTTTCTGACCACTTTTTTGTGTCCCAAATACTCTCCACATCACCACCGACCTGCTCTTATCAATATTAATCGGTATACGCTCACACACACACCAACACCACCACCGAGCCATCCTCTCGCAACCACCACCATCATCAATCAACAGCAGCATTAACAACAACAGACATGATATTAAAATACCAAATTTTATTTTACTAATGTAAACTAAGACAATAATAATAATGAATATAATTAAAATATACTACTACTACTCTCTATGACTACTACTCTACTATCTATACTACTACTACTAGCTGAGCTACTACTCCACTTATTATTATTATTATTATTATTATTAATTTATTATTATATTTATTGTTATTATCATACAGGAAGAACGAGGAAGAAGAAGAAGAATGAAGAAGAAGAAGATAGAAGAAGAAGAAGAAGAAGAAGAGAAGATAAGAACGGAGAAGGAGAGAAGAAGAAAAAAGGAAAATGGCGAAGCGAGAAGACAGATTAGAAGTAGGAAGACAGAAGAAGAAGAAGAGTGAAGAAGTAAGAAGAAGAGGGAAAAGAGAAGAAAGAAAGAAGAAAGAAGAAGAAGAAGAAGAAAAGAGAGAAGAAGAAAAGAAGAAAGAAGAAGAAGAAGAAAGAAGAAAGAGAAAGAAGAAGCAAAAGAAGAATGGAGTAGGGGGAGTGCAGGAAAGGGAACAGACAAAAAGTATGGGTAAACTATTAGGTAATACTAAGAATTATAGCAACAGGTGTAAGAAAGACGTAAATAATAACAAGAAGATAAGAAGGCGATGGATGAAGAAATATATTTATTTGATTTCAGTTTCTGGTATCACATTTCCTGTCTATCAGAGGTGATTGCGATTCGCTGAATAAGTGCAGACTATCATGTTTCTCTAATTTATGATAATATATAGCCCCAGTAGTTTTCGGCTTTTTTCAGATATTATTTCAATATATTATTTGAAGCGCTCTCTTGATCAGCATTCGTCTCCTACTGAGATTGAATGTGATCGATTCTTTCTGCATGACCATGCTCAGTTTTTATTGTTCCTTGTTTAGCGATTCACAATTTCGGCAGTTGTTTAAGCAATTGCTTTTGCGTTTCCGCAATATAAAGTAGAGAACACAACAATCGGTGACCGTTACGAACCCCTGGTGGTGTACCGCGAATTTAATCTATAATTAATATCGTATATTTATTGTGATATTTTCTTCACAAAGTTGTCGCGGATGCACGTTTTTATTGCGTATAATAATCAGTTACGAACTATTTAATACTGATTCCATACAACAGGGCTGGTTGTACTCATGTCTGGTAGCGATAACACACTATTAAATTTTTATAGAGATCATGGGCCAAAGTTAACTGGAATTCAAAACAATATTAAAGTTAGACTGTCAAAAAACTGGTGACACAGAAGCCATAAAGCAAGAAGTAGAGCTAGTAGTAGTATAGCTGTATGACTTTTTTGAAAAATATTTGGCGTGATTGCTGTAGGTTATGACGTTTGGTTTATGATGTCATATTATTGCTGCTTTGTTAAGAGGGTTCATTTCATAGTAGCGGCCATCTTTTTAAGAGCATTTCAATGGCAGCGTATATGTAGTTCTAGTTGTATATGCCTGATATTATGCTATATTAGCCTGTATCAATTTATTTTGTTATTTGAAATAATGTGGAATATAAATTGAAATGAATCTTATGTACTCTTTAGCTTAGAGAAGTATATAGCGCAACTGCTGGAGGTGGTGGTTGGTGGGTTGTTGTTGGGGTGGACTAAATCTAATTATGAATTTGTAAGTTTCATTTGAAATAAAAAAATGTGGGTGTTCAATATCGTAGGGCAGGTCACTACAAAGAACAGTATCGTCTCATCTTCAATTAATCATATTTTAGATTTAGATGAGGCTAATGGGAGTAGTAGTAGTAGTTAGAGTTATGGTGTAGTAGTAGTGAGGTGAGTATGGGATGGGTAGTGAATGCTCATATTAGTCGTTTTCGCCTCGACCCGAGTAATGTAATATGTTGCTAGGCTAACTTAATGGGCGACATCAGTTTAAACTAAAAATGTGAGGCTACTTTATCCATGCATTGCTTCTTAGTGTATGTGATAAGTGTCTAAAATGAAGCGCCCTTACAGATAAGTGTATTTCAAGATGATGATTTGTGCTTTAAAGTTGGAAATTTACAAGCACTCAAGTTGACCGGTGGTATTCACTAACGGTGCCAATTTCCGTGTCGCTAGTGGTGGTATGTGATGAGACTTAATACTGTGTGTGAGATGGCTAGCTATCCATTATGCTCTCCAACGTTGGTGAATAGTACATGTTCTATCTGGTAGCTATCCGATGTATCTACTATCTACTATTACTATTACTACCCTCAGGCCACCCCACAGTGACAATTGTTTAATCATGTCATGCACAAAAACGTATACCTCTAGGTGTCATCGTGTCCATTTCAAGGCTATCTATGATGTAGATGCTCAGATATTCAAGTTAGATTTTGTTTAAATTGGCTCAACATTCGTTACCTCATTACTTTATACCGTTCAGTACCACAACATTATATTATCAGCAATGCCCATGGATTTTGGCGCCATTCTACTGAGAGGTTTAAAGTTCCATTGTTCGGTGGGTGTTCCGCTGTCTCGGGAGGCGTCATGCGGTGTTGATAGCTGTTCCAAATGTGTAAAGGAAATAGCAAGATTGTTAGCAATCCCAGCTTTAGGACCAGATACTCCCGGATCACGCATATCTTTAAAGTGTTCTGCTGTAGATATTTCATGTCATTCCTCGTTGTTGTAGGCAATCATTACGAGAATATGTTTTAAGGGAGGGGAGAAGCTGTTTTTTTTTGTACAGCTATCTACAGATCAATTTCTTGTAACCGCTTGTTCCTCCCTCAAGTTGACAAATTCATAGCCCTTGATGCAAGGCCTCAGGGCTTTAATGATATCCCCCTAGCGGCATACCCACTAGCGCCTGGAACGAGACTAACGCGCACTCAACCCCAGTGACTCATCGCAGGCCGAGAGCGAAACGCCCACTCGTTGTGGGTCTGAACAGCGCAAATGCTTCGGTGCGCCAAGGAGTCTAGGTATTAAGTTAGTCTCTTTTTAGGCGCACGGGATAGCAATATTGCTCCAGGTTAAAGGGCGTGAGGGAATACTCTTATCAACCCACAATGCCTTGTCAAAAGGCTAGCAAATTCAAAAACAAAATACAGCACAGCGGGAATCATCACCAACAAGTAGCTACATCAAGATCGGTACATATACTTAAGTATGTATGTTTCAACCTCCAATTTTTGAGTTCTCAGACTTTATTTTTCCCAATCATGTCAGCACCCCTTTATCTCGCACATGGACGCTTGATGAAATCCGAGGCAGGTATGGCGGATGGTAAATCGATTGCACTTGAGACAAGTTGTAGTTCTTCCCCGAACGTTTCTAAGTCCAATAAAAAGATGCGGTACAAGGCTGAATAAAGTGCCAATCTGTTCTAACAGGAAATAAATAAATGCTAGGACGGACGTGCTTTGATTGATCAAATTGTTTCGTAAAATCGCCATGTTCGTTTGGTACCATCTGATACGCACACTTACACTAGACGTTTTGCATAGTCTACTGCTGAGCTACGAGGAGTCGCGTGTGATTTTCGAGCTCTTGGCTGTTCTTTGACAAGAATGACGCGACTTAAACATGTTTGGTTTCAAAGACAGAATTGATTTAAAGGCAAGGATTCGATTTTGCGAAATCGACATTTACTTGTGTCATTAATGAAATAGAATAATGATCCACTTCTGAATAGACAGTGTGAACGCGAAAAATCATTGTTAAATTGAATACACTGCTATCAGTTGATTACTTGGTTGACCAACTTTATTTCATAGCCTCGCTCTAACATCAGAAATGCATGTGGTTGAAATCATAGTCGTAGACATGTCAAATCTATGTGATAAGGAATCGTGGCGTTCCACCGCTCATTCACTCGAGCCCCTATCATATTAGCTGTGGCAAATATCAAACTCAGTACATCTCATGTCTAGAGAAATGTCCATGCACCGACTGCATTAGAGTAAACCTTTGAAATAGCCGCCAACTTCCAACACATGAATTCTTATATCATTAAAACTGCCCATTAACGTAATTGTGTGATTCGCAGCCTACCTCCCAAAGTAGAGGAACTTCTGAGGCCAATAGCTGCTTGTGAAAGTGCATTCATGTACTTTTATGTGTGATTATTATATCATACTCCGACTGGTTTTCATGTAAAGATTTTTGCGATTGATACTCTAAAAAAATATCAACCCTCTAGGCTCGATGTATAAGTTGAAATTCAGATAAAATAAAACATGGCGGTGTCAAAGAAAGAACACAACGAGATCGAGCTACGTGTATACTTTGATTTTTGCTATAATAAGCGGACACTGTCACTACAAACTTGCTCACTTCAGCAAGGACATAGATCTGTTTGAAGAATTATTTTTTACTTTCTATTTAACATTATTCTTACTTAAGATCTTCACTTACACTTCAAGATTTCTTTTCTTCTTTCTTTAAATTTTCTTCTTCTTTCTACTTTTTTATTCGCTTTTTTTCATTCGTTGGTGTGTCTATACGTACAGTATAGAGGTAGTAGAATATCGTAAAGACCACAGCACCATCACGTTAATGTCAATAGATAATCGTCAGTTTTACACAACATACGTCTTTTAGAGTGGCTGATTGTAGAAACAAGAAGCATTCGCGCAGTATTTTCAATGCTGTAATTTTAGGAGTAGTAAAATGTTAATTACCTTACAGTTTATAGCAAGTGATAGCTAACCTATGCTTCTTGTATTTCGACGTTCACTAAATCCGGGAGTTTGAATGTCACTGATGGCTTGTAGGCTACTTGTAAAAAAATATTAATCGAGCCGTTATTATATATATATCGACAAAAAAAACTTGTAAATAGGCAACGGCAGTAAAAAAAACATCAACAATATAATAAAATAGGTGAGTAATGTATAATTCAATTTCTAATCATGTTACATGTCATTGATGAACAATTAGATAAGAGTCCTGATCTAATAAACAGGGTTCAAAACAAACACATAGGTAACATGTCAGAAAAATGGTAAGCCTTCCCAGATTTCTTGCTGCAATTATTTCAGCTCTTTACATTTTATATGAATCGATATACAATATTTGAGAAGTATTGTTTGCTTCGCATAACTTGAATTGAACAAGCGGGTAGGATTTCATAATTAGCGTTCGCGTCTCGCCTTTGCTTCGACCATTAATACTTAATTGACAGATATCTACTCGAGCAGATCCAAAAACGCATCACCTACATGTGAGCTGTGGATATGCATGTAGATAATACGCGATCACCGGTGCTGATTTATATCAAAACTTTATTATGGCATGTAGACTTCAAGTACCAGCGTTAATACTGATGTTGGGATGTGTGAGGAAAAGTGAAAATTAGTAGTATGGTTTTTTTTTTTTTTTCGCATTGTTGCCTTGTGTATATGTATACTCCATACGATTGTTTCTTTTTTCGCTCTACTTGGTTTTGGTAAGATTTTTAATTATTTTAGCAAAAATAAGAAAATCGGTTTTCAAACTCATCTCATATGCTGTACAGATGAACATGACTTAAAAGACGATTTCCACATAGAACATTCTCAAAATAAATAAATATAAGTAAGAAAGGTATAATGATGATGAAATTGTGCTGACTAACATTGAATTTTTCTTATCAACATTTTAGTATGGGGGCCTATGTTAAAAAAGGTGATTTTAATGAATTTTCATGTGATTGTTGGCTACATGTATAACCGTATTTACTCGGGTCTGAACTTTAGAATGATTGCCAAATATTCTTGTTATGTTGACTCTTGTGTGACGACTTTTATACAAGGTCAAAGGTCAAAGTGGTCATACATCGTCTAAGTAATTCGACCTTGGTTATGAAGATGTGGCACATTTCTTTCACAGTTATAGAAACAAGTAATTGTTACATTTTATATTTATGTTATTTGGACCGTCTGTTCATTTTGTTTAATGGGCAAATCTAATTACAGAAAGTACTCGCATAATTGTTTTATTCAGACTACGTTCTGATTCCCTGATCAATACTTTTAAATTTGAGATCGAAATATGTTTTCTTCTTCACAAACAAAATATGCGCGACCATCAATTCGTCTTATTCACTTGATCAATTAATCGTGTGACTTATTGTGCTGTTACTATGTGTCGTAATTGATCACCATAAATCACATACATGCATATCTAAAATATAAAATTCAAACTTTAGATGAATTCACATGTACAAATTAATGTCTTATAAAATAAAATTGTACACTTTTCATTCGTAAATCATACAACAGAAAAATATTTTGCATATAATGTAATCACATTATTATATACGTTACTTACTTACTTACTTATGGTCGGGTAGTATTCCCAGATCCGTGTATGGATGTCCCCAGTGCCTCTGGTGCCCATGATATTTGCAATGGTCCCTGTGGTATCATGAGTTCGTGTCAGCCTTCAGTGATTCATATGTTGTACTTGCCGGGGCCGTCCGCAGCTCAGTCCTCCTAGGTGTTGGTTCCCAAGTAAAACTGAAATGTGCAGTCTTAGTTCGATCAGGGTGTCATTGAGCATCCCCAGCTAAGCTTCAAGGCGCTCTCTGTGCTAATTTTGGAGCTGACTTTTGGTAAATTCCGTCATGAGGTTTTCTGAGTTGGTGCTTCTCATCGTGTATTTGTTATTTAAGTGCCATCGCTGGAGCATCTCCTACGTGTAGCAGCATCCACCAGAATTTCAGTCAGAACGTTGGTCCATAGTCGCACGTTTCAGACCCGTACAGTACTCGATCAACTGTAGCATATATACGTATATATATATTATAATATATATATATACTATATATATATATATATATATATATATATATGTTTCATATATACGTGAAAATCATTAAAGCCAAAAAAGATTATAATCATATATTTAATCCAACTTTTCATTATATTGATGTGTTTAGTGGATTACTCGATAGGGAAACAGAAAAAAAAATCTTGTTTATAGATAATTAGGGAGATTACTCTAAGGACGGTGATCGATGTGTTTTCATTTTCCGTAAATATAACGCCATTAGTATAAATATAATCATTCCCTAACAGTGGACTCACTCACACACTCGGCATATCATTACATACAAAAATATGTAGTCAATACACAAAGAGTGTCAATTTTCAGTAACAAACTTATTTTTTTAAAACTCAATAAATCAACTAAAAGAAAGAACTACTAAAAAGACGATCGGAAGAAAGGAGGAAACGGAAAGAAGAGAAAACATCAATTTGAATAGTTGCATGGGCAGTTCTGAAATCGTGAAAACAATGACATTAAACATCACTTTAAACTTCAGCAGACTCATGTAATAGCAATAAGGAATATATGGGTTAAAGTTAATAAATAGCTGATAGACTTCTTTGAAATCAACACGTGTTTACTTGTATTGCTAAAAAAAAATAGGCCTCACACTTCAA
Organism: Eucidaris tribuloides; assembly: GCA_001188425.1. Taxonomy (NCBI): domain Eukaryota; kingdom Metazoa; phylum Echinodermata; class Echinoidea; order Cidaroida; family Cidaridae; genus Eucidaris; species Eucidaris tribuloides. The sequence goes on from JZLH01S0280381.1 coordinate 9,002, forward strand.
TAACATGCATAGTAGAAATTAAATTATCGCTCAAGTAATTATTGGTCCTTCCCCATCATGCGCACATTCACATAATGAAGTGGATATATGGCTTCTATTAAATTTGATGTTGTATACACAGACAAAATGGTTATGTGTCGACTTGGTAAAACCTACAACGTCACGGTAAGAGGTGAGATCGTATACACTTTATCACCGAAGATGGTACTGATAGGAACAGGTAGACGGTCAGTCGATAATCCGGATGTCACGATCAAGTGCTTCATTTTGATGTCAGGATATCAAACGGTACGCGAATCCTCTCGCTATCCTAGCAGTAGTGGCCTGTCTGTACATAATGAGGAAAAAGGCAGGCTACACTTTGAGGCTGTTTGCATCGACTTATCAAGAAATTATTGAAATGTTTTGTCTTCGAAATTTTTCTTCTTCGCGTATTTGATTTGATGCGACAACGAGTTGAAAATTGAGACATCTGATCGTTGAGAAATCGTTTGCTTGGAAGCAGAAAATTCAGAGTTCTATGGCTGTATATGAGTAAGCTCATCCTGAAAAAAAAACATCCAGTTTTGTGAACATATAATATGCGGCTTTCATAAAGGAAGTTTCTTTTCTTTATCATGTTCTACCCAATCAAGAATAGATAGCTTTTGAAGCTTGCGAACTAACGCTACGTACGGCAAAACTCAAATGGTCATTGCCTGCCAGCTCAACAGTTGGTCTTTCGTGAAGTTTTATCAAAATCTCAGGCATCTATTTAAGTTCAAATATGTAGTTAGGCAGATGGCCTGTAAGGTTTATCGACATTTCCTATCAGGAAACTTAATTCAATGGTCTGTCATACGCCTATAAAATTTTTTAAAAGGTCAGTAGCGCAATAATGCGCCGAAATTTCAGAGGACTGCAACCAAAGTTGGTCCGAAGAGCGACACGTCAACTGGTTCGGTCTCTTGGCCTAGTTCCACAACTCCGATGGACGTGGTCGTGTTCTGGCAGTAGATAGCTGTGTATTGTCGCCCCATTCCCGGGCCGGGAAACGTCTGCAGATTTTGAAGATGGTCTGCTCCCGATGTTACCCGCAACGCGCCTTCATCTGATTCTGTGAGTATTGACTTGCATAACTCCACGAGAGAACAGGCACATCTACAGAGCTTGAAGAGGAAATCGATGTAGAAAAGCGTGGGGAACTGTCCACCCCTGCATTGGAACCGTTCTGAGCAACATTATTTCCGTGTGAGTACTGTCAACATGTCCTCAAACACCTCACGCACCGCCTTCTCAAGAGGGCTTTTACTAAAATACGGAACGGGCCCTGATAACCTGGAAACGTGCCGCAAAACATCAGCAGAGTTAATCTCATTTTCGGTCGGAAGAACAATTTCGCGCCCCATCTTGAGCGGAGAGGGAAAACCTTTCGGCAGCCGGAACTATGATCAGCAAAGAGTCGAATTAATTCTGAGGGGACTAATAATGCCAATTGTTCTTTTCATTTTTTTGACATCTGGCTTTCTTTTGGGTATCTGAAATTGGTAACTTATCTATGATGTTACACTAAACTACACTAGCATTTTTTAAGTGTCTCATCAGGTGAAGTAAGAAAAATGATTGATTACCATTGTTTGATTAAAAATGTAGCAATTTGTGGCACAGACTGGGGCTTTTAACATTTCATGCAAAGGGTTAAAAAGTCTGAGTTTTTCTTGGTGTTGTTGCTGGAGGGGAGTAGTTCAGTGGGGAGGGGGTTTGGGGGAGGGAGGTAGTTGTCCTTTAGCGAAGGGAAAGTTTTGAGAGGGAGTTTTGGCAGTTGTCCTCCGGGGGGGGGGGGGGGGCACTCAACATATTGTAGTACGGGGACGCTGCGCTTTGACGACGCCCCTTTTTCAGACGCCAATTTCAGATCTGCTAGATACCCCTAATTCCATAAGTGCTGCTGATAGGAGCTCAGGCGCAGTTTTGCTAGACCCCAAACTGAAACGCTCCAACTGGTGATTAAGCCTTCACTCGCTTAAAGCATGCTTCTTCATTGACAGTGTTCAATCTGTCGAGAACGCGGCCAATATTTCTGGCTACTAGCTTGGTTAACGGCGGCGCAAGCGGCGTCTAGCGGCCCAGCCTGGCCGCCCAGCTGGGCGAGCAGACGCCGTGGCGCGGCGTGACGAGAGCGAAGTTCGACATTATATTAATAACGTCTGTATGTTGTAGTGTCTTATACGCTTAGTCTGCTCTTAGACCTACTAGACCACCAATTTCAGGTTTTTAGCTGTGAAGGGACTCGTAGGTCTATATTTGTGCTTTTTGGCAGCTTCCCTAGACCCGTGTGCTGTGTGTCGTGTGCTATTTCCAGCCAGTCGCTGCTGTTCGTGAGGCACCCCCGGCGTGTTCAAAACTTAATTGCGTGTACGCTGCTGCTCCACGTCGTGTCCCCATCCAACCCGCCGCCCTCCCCCCCGTACGGTGCGCGTGGTTGTCTCTAGATTACAGAGTCAGCCTGTAAGCTGTTGGTGGTTCTGCATATTGGTCTTGGTCCTTGAGAGCCGAGACGGCTAGTCAGTTCTTGGTGGTTCTTGGTCCGTTGTGATCTCTAGTCTGGTGCTGGGGTCTGTGTGTGCAAGTGTCATGACTGATCGCAGTGACGCTACGCATTTCTGTATTCATTTCGATTAATTCCAGGGTGTGCTGTGACTGTGGCTGATACGGTGTTAATGTTTGTATCTTTGTTTGGTTAGGCATGTGTGCGTGTGTTATTCGGTAGATGCTTAGATTTAATTTTGTAGGAGGTGACTGGGGGCTTCGCTTGTTTTGAAAAGCTGCTTGTTGTTTGTCGTTGAATGTTTGTTAAGTGGCAGTTTTGGAGATTGGCATGTGAGAAAAGCATTGATTCTTTAGGCTAGGGGAATTTTTTCCATGTAATTTCTAGACTGTTTTTCGCGTCGTCTGATGGTTCTCATCACTCTTTGTGTGTTTGCTAAATATTGTTTTTAGATCCTCTACAATGTTTAAATGTTCTCATTAGAAATCTCCGCCCCCCTGCCCCAATAGAAAAAACTCTCGGTCCTATAGCTGCCTTAACCTCTTGTTAACTGCGGGGGGGGGGGTCAATTTTGTACCCGCGTCGGCTTCAACGTGAATTTCGCGTCGACCGTATCAGTGTGTGTCTGTGTCGTCCTGAGGCCTGAGTGCCAGGAAATTTTTGACGCGGTGTGTCAGAGTGACTTTTTTGCAGCTGTGAAGTCTTGCGGGCTCTTTTGAGATACGTGTGTTTTTGCGGAAAATCAGGACCACGTACCGTTACGACGGCTATGGCAACTTTTATAGACATGATTGATCAATCCCAAAATTGCTCAAAGCGTCGGATTTTCGTGTACCAAACCAATGAAATTGTGTTTTCAGCCAAAATCATAAGATTCTTTGATTATTTTTTTTTTTGCATTCTACTGGTTGAAATGAATTAATTTTATGCTATTTATGATTGCAAAAGTGTCCGCATCAGATTGTATCGAAAAAAAAAGGTCGAAAAAAGCTAAAGCCATCACATGTTATTCGTAGAATCTAATAAAATATGTACAAGGAAATCAATTCTTATGTTTGGCAAATTTTTCTTGTAGGTATATATGTGGTTGAGATATGTCATGAATGAATATTTCAACGATTCTCTAAATTGGCTATTCTATATAGCTAGTTTTTAAGTGAGTTATAGGCGAAAACGTAGTATTAGTTTTCATGCACTTATTTGCATAATTAACTTCTTAAAAGAATATAGAAAAATAGTCTTCTGAAATGATTTACTAATGACATTGTGTAGTTTGACAAGCTTATCCATCCGGTACCTATGGCATCGCCAATTTTCGGGTGATCGTGTGGATCGCGCACGAATCGAAGTGGGGCAAATCTGACCGCCCCCCCCCCCCAGTAAAACAACCTGGTCGAATAGCGCAGTTAAAATAGAGGTTAACACGTATATGGGATGGTTCTTGTTTTAGCTACCCAGTGACGAGTGGAGTCGTATTTTTGAGATTTGGTAACTCTTCACGATTTGGAAAGAAAGCAGCATGTAGCCTTCCTAGCTACACAATTATTTAAAAACTCATTCACCAAAATGTTTTATTTATTTGCGTAGAAGGTTTTTGTTCCTGCCAGATGTATGTCTTCGCACTGACTTCTTCTTTTTTGTTTTCATGTCTTTCTACTCGTACTTATGCATTTCTTTGCTTTTGTATAACATCAAATAACTTGACTTTTATCTTTTCTTTTTCGATTTCATCGGCAACAGGGTAATTTGGACTTATCCAATTCACCGAATTTGCGAAGTGTTAATTGTCTGAGGCTCACGATGAACGGTCGATAGTGTGAGAGTTTTGTGAGAAGAGCATTGTTTGAAAAAGACTGAATATAACAAGACAAAATCTTGTATCCTAAATAATAGTAATTTAATTATTGTATGAGGAGATCTGGTAACGGAGTGCTGGTGAAACTGCTTCCCATAGCCAGACTGATCCCACCCGTTTCTTAGTGACGAGAAGCGAAAAAAAAGGACAACGATTTCGCGTGAATCTGGAACGAACCTGCTGAATGCTTCACCTGGTAGTGCTGCTGTAAGCCTCCCAACGGTCCAATGATGAAATGATGTAAATAGAGCGTAAATAATGAATGAATGAATGAATAATAATAATAAATAAATAATAATAATAATATAAATAAATGAAATAATAAATAGTATAGTACAAGTAATAATGAAATAGTACAATATTTGTTGTATACAAACACAAGTATGAACAGGATGTTGGCAAATAGGTTGATCACAAACACTATTTACGCGTACATTGTATTGGCTGATATTATAGATTTCATGTCATGTTATCCACCCTACTATCGTGTATACTGCTGTTAGAATAAACAAATGATAATAACGTTAGGAAAGAGGAAGAAGGAAAAAAGAATGCTTGTTAGAAGCTCCAAGTATAACGTGAGGTACAGTTAATGTTGGTAATATCCACAGCTCTGATTTGGATTTGGACATATCTGGCAATTGCTGATGATGTAGTCAAACAAAAGTTGGTTGAACCTACAGATGTGTTTGATTTTGCTTTTTCGTAAGAAAATGATTCCTCCAGTGGATACTACTTTCAACATATGTTCATTTTAGCAGTAAGTCCTACTAAATTGTTTGGTTGAACAAAGATAATGTGGGATTCAGTCTGATGCGTTTTCTAATGCCATGGTGCAATGTCACATTTAGTGAACTGAGGGGATAAAAGTAGTACGGCAGTGAAATATTGTGAATCGGAAGAAAAAGATATTATGGCTGCACTATTCGATTGTCATGCTGACGAGATATTGCTACTGATCTTTAAAGTGATGTAACTTTAAGTTGGAAAGATGGAACGTGAGCGTTGTCAGCCTGTGTAACCTTGGAGAACGATTTGTATTTTCATATCATGTGTCCTTATAACGGCCAGCTGAGTTTCTGTCTCCCTAGTCTCAACAGGTTTCATTAAGTGATAGCTAACATTGTGGTGCGCTTTAATTAAAAGCATTGTCAAATTTTGATATTGAACTAATAGTAGTGTTCATAGGACAAATAAACACCTAGAATAAAAAGTTGGAAATTAACGGCTGCGAATGGAAGTTATCTGAATAACAATTAAAACTCGGGGCGAGTTTAAATAGCTAGGTTTACACAACAGTAAGCTATGGGAGAAAATGGGCAAGGTAATTCCGATCACTTACGATTTCCTTTTTTTCAGCGACTAAAATCATCATTTGAATATCATTTTTTTCAGGGCCTCATTTTTAGCCCGTTATCAAAGCAATGGTAGCATGGGCTCATGTAGCTCAGATTTTTGTTTACCTGCGGTAAATGTTAGCCAATTGTATAAGATTACGCTCGACTTTTGATAAAACAAGTTGGTGCTCCCATGCTCATGCACATTAGTAACTGCAGTACATATTAACGTTGAGGAGAGTTTGATTTGCTTACTGATTTCGCAAGACGCTACGACGAGATATCTTGTGTATAGTCCTTTACAGTTAAGTGAAGAGCTTGGAAATTTAACAAAAAATAATTCTAAAAGTGAGTGGGAAAATGTAAAAATTGTAAATATCTACTGTAAATTATTGCAGAATTTTATAATTCGTTCTCGCGTTATCCTAGACCAGGACTAGTAGAGTTTATGTGCAACCAGACTACACTGTATTGACTGACTATATGATGTGTTATAATTTTTACGAGTGGAGACCGCGAAGGGACACTTTCTCTGTATTGCATGTGTGAAGAGGTGCCTATTTGATGACTTAGGGGCGTATGAGCTGAATAGAAACATTCTTTTCCCTGCAGATTAATTGTGGACACAATTGCATCCTGTTTTCATTTTATTTCACCTTGGTTCTGTATTAGAATATGAACAATGCACTGGATGTCAGTGAAATTTAGAGTGTCATCAAAAGGCTAAAATTTTTAAAGGATTTGATTCTAATCAATCCACTGACATCACACTTTTAATAGTTTTTCAGGTCGTTTTTCAGCGGAGTGCTGTGGGAGAGTTGGTAAGGGTGTGCTGATAGTTAGAGGTTGCGAGTTTCGAGCCACACGGTGATGCCCCGGGATTAATGTCTTACCAGCAAGACATTTTTTAATGTGCTTGCTGCTCTCCACCCGGAGTATAGAATGGGACCTGTTAGGGTGAGATGATTTAAGTTTCTGTCTGGCTTGATGCGCTACTTCTTGGGAGTCACTAGGGATACTCGGCAGGGAGTGGAAATGTGCACATTCTTTGTGCAGGTCTTAGAAGGTATCCCATGAGCAGGCTAATATATCCAGACATAGAGACCGATCTCGATAGGTATGATGCGCTATATAAGAATGGACTATATTACTATTATTATTATAAATAAGTTATATGAAGTGTAATCCAAATTTGAGTAGATAATTTATGAAAATGAAATCGGCAGGTTCAAACAGATAGGGAATGTTTGGAAGGTCCAAGTTTGAAAAATAGTTGTACAGAAGCAAAAGTCGGGAAAGTCAGGAAATTAATCAATTTCTAGTGAAAGTCACAGGAATAATTATTTAGCAAGTTTAGTTTTTGGGGATTTTTTGGTCTTGAAAGTTTTATGCCCCAAAGTGAAACCCTGCAATAATAGATTCTGTCAATGTGCTTTAGTTTTTTTTTTAATTAGTTAATGAAAATATCGGGGGGGGGGGGGGACCTCAGATTTTCGTATATTTTATATTATTAATGCATCCAAAGGTTAAAAAGGCGTTAGGATACATGTTTCTCTCATCTGAAAGAGCGACTTGCTCTTTCAGATGAGGTACTCATTAACTCTCTAACCCTTTGATGGCTTATAAATGAAAATATAGGCCGAAAATCTCGGGGCCCCCCCCCCAGGACTTTTCATTATTAATTTAAAAAAACTAAAGAAAAAAAGGTTATATAGTATACCCATCGAAAGAGCAGGTCTGCTCTTTGCAGATGAGTATAACACATGTATCCTACGCTTTTTACCGCTATTGGTGCTATATGTAATCTAGTCGAAAAATATCGGGGGTCCTCAGTTTTCATCTAATGATGAAAAAAAAAAAACTAAAGCATTCAGATCTATTATTGCGGGTTGGACTTTGGGGGCTAAAGTTTCAATAACAAAAATCCTCAAACTGAACTTGCTTTAATTGAAAATTTTTTTTAATATGAGTTTGAGAGTGGGATTGCTAGTCTTGCAATGATGTACATGTATATTTACAACGTTAAATTAAGTGTTCCAATCAGGAAACTCAGAGAAAGTGAGGGAATTTTTGAAAATGTCGACCGTGTATGATCCTGATAGATAAAGGTAAAAAAGATGACAGTGTGAAGTAATAGCTTAAAAAATTATCTTTTGTTATACTTTGTCTTGTAAATCTGGCGAATATTATCAAACATCCATTTTTATGATTTTAATCAGATGTACGAAGTAATATATCCCTCATATTCATACATCAAATTTAACGGTGTGTTGTAATAAAATATGGCTGAAACAATTGTAGGTCTAATGCAATTCTTGGAAAGCTAGTTTCTGTAACAGTACTATTAGTCGCTAATAACATTTGTTTTGACTTTTTAAAGCACGCACATTAAATTTTTTTAGATATCCATTAATTTGCAACAATTTCACATTTGGTGGGTAAAAATTTTACAATCATGCTTGTAATGTTTAAGTTTTCTTAGAAATGATGCCCTATAATTAGTACTAGGGACAAAGTAAACTTGAATATACATTGTGTTTTGTTGCAGACTTAAGAAGTGTTGTCCGAGTGAAGTCATGGATATGGTATGGTGGCCATGGGTACGGTGTATGGGTATAGAACGACTGAACAATGGTGGAACGGGGTTGGGTATAGGTACGAGTAGAGTACAGATCCTTAGGTACAAGGAATGTGGTATGGCTAGAAGGCGAGACTGAAGCATGGGTAGGGTAAAGGTATCGGGTCTGGGTGTGGGTCCAGATTTGGACCGAGTATGGGTACAGACTGTGTGTGGGAAGTACGGATAAGGTATGGCCTGGTTTGTACGGTCAGGTACAGGTATACGGCTATGGACGTGTGGTAAGGGTGTACAGAGTGAGACTGAGCATGGAAACGGTGTACAAGACATGGTTCGAGTATGGGGTAGGGTCTGAATTTTGGATGCATGAGGTAGCGGGTATGTATGGTTGCTTGGTTGTGTGCATGTGTATGTTTTGTCATGAAAGGGTAATATGTATTTATTTAAACTGCATATTAGTTTCTGTGACATACATTTTTTTAAAGTACTCTATTTAAACAAAAATCTTGTCACGCGTACACTGTATATAATTGTACTTACTTAGTTAGATGCAACAGTACTCTCATTTATCCTTGATTTTGTGTTCTTCAAAAGAATATTTTATTATTATTAAATATTCTTAATCAAACCTTTTTATTGTAATGTACTCTAACATCATGCCTCTACGAGACGACATGCTTACCTTGTAACATGCCAGAGAATCAGCTAGGGACATTGTGTGTATTACAGTGTATGAAGGTGCATATTTGCACCTTTACCAGTAACAGTGAAAACAACTTTCAGTTTCAGGTGTTGGAACTTGTTGTAATGTGTGCGATCAGCTACTATCATTCTGATCAATAAAACATGCCACTATCGATTTGGATAATTTGTACACTAAGGATTGGGTTAGTGTTATAAGCATTCCAAGCTCTAGTCAGGGTTGCTTAACAGAAGGCGATAATTGGAGAAATAATCATGAAAGTTTGAAAAATCAGCGCAAATTTAACCAGGTTATTAATTTTTTAAAACAATTTCCGCCTTGATTATTATAAATTCGCGAACAATGTATTATCTATATGAGTATCGAGTACATTTATTTTGTACAGCAGAGTGTTATAAGTTTCATTTTTGTGTGAATGAACTCATGTTGTATCCAAGTATGTTTAGAAGCACTCGAAGCAACGATTTTAATAAGTTTCATGTGACGTAGTGTGGTGCAGGCAAAGCATTGATGAAATGAAATTTTAGTGATATTTTGTGTACTCAAAATATTTTTATGTCGTTGTGGTCTGGATTGTCGTTCATTCATCTAACTGATTTGTTCAAAGCTTCATCAACCTAACCGGCTCCCGTTCCAGTAACAAACTTCTTTAGCAGCTCAATCTGCTTGTCAGTAAATTATGGGGTAGAAGATCTTTATTTATCGGCAGAAGGACGGGACCACCGTTTGTGAACAATCTAACAGAAGAATATGAAATTGATACCTCTTTGACATGCAATTTAAATCTCACTTGAAAACGCTCACCGTCATGAAATGCATTTACGTGTGATTATCTTTTCTATTTTATTTCTACTACTGTAAATGTGTTATGTTCTCCTGTGTCAATTTATGTACTGCGCATGAGCACCTTATGGTGGATTTCTAGTGCATTATAGAAATGTTCATTATCATTATTATTGTTACCTATTTTTTCTTACAAACATGGAGGGGTAACTTACAGTGAAAAGTTCCACCTTGCCAATTTTGTCATGATCTCTGGAATTTTTTTTTTTTATCTTTTATTTGTCTGATTTTTCTTGAATTCTCTGTATAGGTTTCTCTCTTTTTTCTGCTGTTTTCCAAGCAACATGCTCATGCATGTGGAATAATTCGTGGGCACTGAGACGAATTAGGTGATCCGCAACGTCATCTGTTACACTGTAAACTCACGTCACGAGGATATGGATACATCGATTTCCTCATTAATGACCGTCTTAGACGAGTTATGATATTAAGAGCATCTATATAACAGTGTGGAAGCCTCATTTAAGAAAATGTCATCTTGCTTTTTGACATTATCTGGTAGTTGTTTGGACAGACTTTGACACGCGCGTGCGCGCACATGATGTCAGACGAGTTCGACCCTTGACCTGACATTGACATGTGGTAATGGTTGGTCTGTAATTTGGCTTCAGTCTATGAGATATACAGAAAAATCCGTTTTTTTTAATATGGGGTCGAGTGAAGTGACGTCACGATGATGGTATCATTGACTCAGATGTCACTTTTTGAGAACTTATCATGACACATCTTCATGAAATTTGCAACATTCCCAGGACATGGCCAGTCACGAATATGGACTAGCATTTGATTTTCATTAATATCATAGATGACGTCATCGAGATAATAAAATAACAAATGAGCCGTGAATCATATTAGGGTCATAGCTATTAGACAGAGCAAACAAAACCATTGAATGTCATGGGTTATTCCAGAGTTTAATGACTGGATTTTAAATGCACGTTAAGTCATGTTGCGCGCGCAGCGGACGCGTTTTAACCGTTTCTTCGGGCGCCATACGCCTTATTTCAGGTCAATTGGTTTGGAAAAGGTTCGAAATGATGCTAGAATCAGGTCAGGTATTCAAACATCGAAAAAAGGGGAAATTCGATCAGCAGAACGAGTGGGGGGCGCGAAAAAACTGCGCGGCGTAGCGCGCGCGCACCAAATGCGCGCAAATGTCTTTGAAAGCGTATGCAGCACAAAATCCTAGGTCTTGAGGCATTGTTAAAGATTTGGACGCGCGCCCGTACACGTCCGTCGTGGTGCGGCGCGCGCACCGTGGCTTGTCCAGAGGTTGACCTTGACCGACTTGACATGTGCAAATTTGGTTAGTAATTCGATGTCATCTTGAAAGATATTGAGCATAAAAGATTTTGACAAATGACGCATTAGATGACGTCCCGAGATGACTGATCAAACAATGCGTCGTGGTCGAGATTGTCGTGACACATGATATGGAAGTTGCAACATGAAGGACTGTCATTTTGAGATATTTGCGGACAG
>JZLH01S0280381.1:32144-46946 GCA_001188425.1 Eucidaris tribuloides
ATTCCGCAACCAGAAATTGCTCTGCACCTATTTCGCAAGTTGCACCTTGTGCGCCCTTCATATTTTAAGGGTGTAAGGGTGGCGGGATTATTTACTCTAGCATCGTATTATTCGCTTTCATATTTCCCTTAAACGGTTTCATGGTTGCAAAGACCTACAGCAAAAAATGTCAATGTGGTTCCTTGACGCGGTTCAGAAAGAAGACACCCACGCCGCAAAGACGAAGCGCCTGCCTATTTCATAGATAGGATAGGGAGCGATTATGCTACTAATGTAGAAGATGATCGCATTACAGCAAAAACTTTAGGCATGTTTTGGCAATAACAAAACTGCCTTTAGAATGAGAAAGAATAAGAAATTAAACGTTGGGGGGTTCCTTTGTGAAATATGGGGCGTGATACCCCTTATCATTATCTAGTATCTTATGGCGTGGTGTCCTCTTCTGAGACCGTGTGTCAGAGGAAACATTGCGCATTTTTTGTTTAGTTAGAAGTACTTTCTAAGCATCAAACAATTTCACAGGAATATGAAACCGAATTACGCACGCTAGTGTGAATTAACACCCCCCCCCCTTAAGCGGAGCGAAAAATGGTTAAGTGATATTCATAGGAAATTAAATTAACAAATGCTAGTTTATTTATAATTTAATGCGTTATCTAAACATTTATGCAGCCTAACATGCATGAAAGTGCTGTCGCTTGGGTTTTATGGAAAATAAAATTGCGATAAATTGACCCTCTCCATCTCCGAACGGCTACAGGAAAGTGCTTTATTGTTGTGACGGTCACACCCGGGTTATACGTACACGCAGCTCACGCGACGGACTGGGATAATACAGTTCAGAGAGTGTGTTCAGCTCCAACTCTAAAGAACGGCATTATATCATTTCAATTCAATTTCAATTTCAACTTATTCAACGATTATTATCAAAATAAAAAACAAACAAACATTTTCAACATAACCTATACAAAAGTAATGGATTTGCGACCCTTGTAAAGCAGTGTTCTGCTTATAATCAGGGCCTATTACAGACAAACAATAACTAATATACACATTTTTAAAATAACAAACGTTTTATTGTTAATGTACTGACATTACATTTGCTCTTCCGTGATAACATATCCTGATGTCATTATTTATTGTCATTTATTGGCCGGAAATGCGGACAATCACGACAAATTCGTGTTTAACTCGCACGTGTTGCGCGATAGAGCTGTACAGGCCCCTATTCTGGGAAATAGCTTGAAAACAGACCCGACAAACCCCTGACTTAGAAATTGTGTTCGAGAAGTACTAACGTTACTTATTGTAGAATCTGTTCCGTAGTAGTTTCCTCTGACATAAAAGGGTTAAGTCCAAACTGCGCCGTGCTAATTAGATCTAAACTACTTTTGTTTTGGCTTTGTTGAACTGCCACGCCGCAGGTAATGTTGAAAATCACGCCAGCTATTGATCTGCATTAAGAACCAGGCCGCGGTCCGGCCCAAGCGCGGGGTGGTGAGCTCTGCCCTGCAGGCGAGCGCTAAACTCCAGCTGCTATAAGATGCCTATTTACCGCCCCAACTGCCATTACTCGCGCATGAATCGTACCCACAGATCGCCACGATCATATTCCAGCTCGTCGGAAAGATACGAAGTTTACGCAGGCTGATTGGTCTATTTTCTTTATTATATGATATTCGTAATGATTTAATTAATTCAAGCATTCTCCATGTGGAAGAGGTAAAGTCTCCGTCTTGATATGGTCAAAGTGCAAATCGCGGCCGCATCGCGAACACTGCCTTCCAGAATAGCGCAATAAATAACAGCCGTAGTAACACCTTGGAGCGTCGGTCCTTTAAAAACCCCTTTTCGCGTTTTTTCCTCCAAACAATGAATTTAGTAGAACATGTAAACATTAATAATGAGACGTAATTGCAAACGATGAGTATTAGGCCTATCTATTTTCATAAGGGAGAATAACACACAAGTTCAGCGGTTGTCTTTCCAGCCAATACGCATATGAGTTACGTCCGGAGTTGCCGCACGCCGAACCCGTCTCTTCGTCACAGCTAAAGGCCTGTTTTCGCGCAGCAAAACGAGCAATTAGGTCCGAGCGTTTGGGGTGATGTTTTCACCCTAATTTCGCTATTTATGGAAGGTTATTATTGCTTGAATGACATTACAAGTTCATTGCTACGCGCTTATAAGCTCTCTGTAGATAGTGTATATCGTCATATTTATGGTCAGGTGGCGTACCGTGGCGTCAAGCATCATTGGGGGGGGGGGGCCACCAGTCGTCACACTGTCACAATTGTAGTTTTCAGATGATGGAACTTTAATGCGCCGTGTACCGCCAAGCGTCATATGGCCGAATGCTAGTTTCTTGTTATAAGTGTACCACCCATTAACGCTGGGATAAAATTTTTGGTAATTGTATAACTTCCATCTTTCTATGGTTATTTTTACAGATAAATATGTGTTTGCATGTATAGTCTTGATTGTTGAAATAAAATAATCGCGGAGAGCGTAGCGAGCGGAGCGGTTGGAAAATTTTGAAAGTGCAAGAAAGAAACTACTGCCTTTTGTGGTGTGTTCTTCTTAAAGTAAAACCGCCGAAATAATTTAAACTGCCAATGTAGCACAAATGGATTGTGCAGTGAGCAAATCGCCAGTTTTCATGTTTATTTTACAAAAGTCATGTGTTTGCATGTATTGTCTATATTAGTTCAAGAAAACTTACCGCAGAGCGAGCGTACGAGCGAGCGTTTGGAAAAATTTTTGAAAAGGCAAGAAGAAAACTGGCTATTTTGTGGTGTGTTCTTTCCTGAGTAAATCGAAATATTATAAACTGCAATAGTGAGCACAAATGGAATTGTGTAAAATGTTATCTCGGGCCCGGTTAGGCCATGCACTTTTCAAGGGCGGAGAGGTGCATAAATGTAAGAAAGGATTTTTCGACAGGGGCACTGAACCTATTTTTTGCTGGATATAAGGCTGACCATTCTAACGGGTGCAGTCATGTGGCCCGCCTTAGAATCTCCCAGGTGGGGGTCAGAGGCTGAGCCCCCTGAGTTCTCAGGTTTTTTAAGTTTCACTATAGGCCATTTTGATTCTCTGCAACCGCCTTTTGCGTTATAGTGGATGAGTAAATTACACAGCTAAAATTCCCCCGCTTTCTAAACCTTTTGCACTTCCGAAGGCTATAACTTTTGTATCCTTAAATCTGATTAGGAGGTTATTGTTTCTAAAATGGTGATAAGTTTGTGACAGCCATTGAGTTCCTAACAATTTGTGAGCTCCATTTTGACTTGTGATAGACACATTGTTTTGTGAAATGAACGTCATAAACTAATTTAAAACCACCCTTTCAATCTTTTTTCACTTCCTACGGAATATTTTTTGTATCATGAATTGCATATAAAAGTTAATTTCAAAACATGGTAATAGTTAGTGGGGACAGGGCGGAAGCTCTTGGAAGTAATTGAGTTTCAGGCAGTTTATGAGTATATTTTGACCTCTATTTACATTTTTTAATAAATATATGCACCAGTATATTTTCATAATGTGATTTATACGTTTTTTAGAAAAAAGTGTAGCTTTCAGAATGGAGGAGAAGTCATATCGCACCTGCACACAACCCCCTGCGGCTAACAGGCCTGTTATTCACAGTGATGCTGCTGACTCGAGTCGGTCTTGACTCGAGGACCTGACTCGAGTCCGTTTTTTGCTGGACTCGGTTCCGGACTCGGACTCGAAGGTCATGACTCGGTCTCGGATCGACTCGCCGGGCCTGCTGACTCGATGACTCGGCGTGCGAGTCCGGCTCGAGACCGGGGCATATTGGCGCTATACGTTGCGTTGCCGAATACGAGTTTTTATCCTACGGATCCAAATGGATTCAGGTCCATTCGTGGTACATGTACATATTACACGTGATGGTGTGTGTACATACACACCACTTTACACTACACAATACACAATTTGCGCCAATACACAATTTGCTGCCCAATCAATAATAAAATGTATCTTCTGAACAAATAAGATATGATGAAGCAAAATGTGAATATTTGTCACTGCCCACTATTATGAACATTTCGATGAATACCAACTTAGGCAAGCACTTTGAAAGATGATAGTACCTCTCAACTTTTTTTAAAATGCTATCAAGTTTACTGTTGATCTCCAAATTTATTATTTATTTCTTTGAGATGTTTTGCCGGTAAGATGATGGTAACTCAAGTACAGACAGTTTGTGTGGCTGGATTACACTTTTATGGTATTAGTTCACCCAATCTAGCAAAATATTTCTCATATTACATTTCCCACATATTGAAGTTTGTGGGGAATTTTTTGCTATAGACAAGGGGAGGTGTTGACAAACACACGTGAAATGACGAGTGATTGATGGCTGCATTCTAAAGACACAGCATACACAAGGGCTTTCTTGAATAAGTACATTTAATTTAAACTAAAATAACTACTACTGATCGTCTGTAATTACATGTATTCGTACGTGTTACTTTGTTTTTTTGTTTTTTAAATTGAATGATGTTGTGATTCTTTGAATATTCTTTAGTAAGAGGTCCCTACAGATACATGCTACAGTCCAACCTGTCTTAGCGGCCACCTCTCTATAGCTGCCAACCTGTCTATAGTGGCCACTAAAATCATTCCTTTGGAGACAAATCATGATGTTAAAGAAAACCTGTCTATGCAGCTACCTGTCTGATAAAGGCCACATTTTGCGTTTCCTTGGGTGCGCCACTATAGAAGGTTGTACTTTTTTTTTTTTTTTTTTTATTTTATTTTTTTTTTTTTTTTTTATTTTTGTTATTTTTTTTACGTATTTTGATGAGATACTTGTTTCTATATTAATTGAATATTGTTTTAAATATAGTAATATTTGCACATGTGCCGGACTCGGACTCTGACTCGGACCGGACTCGGACATAGCCGAACTCGGTCTCGACTCGACTCGAGGTTCATGATCGGACTCGGGCTTGGACTCGGAAAAGGCCGGACTCGGACTTGACTCGGACTGCGGACTACTGGCACTCGGCACATCATGTTATTCAATCATATAAGCCCTTCATCTGATTTGAAATTAATGCTTATGGGATCTCAATTTATTTGTACTGAGAATGCAGCAAAAACACACATGCAAATACGGTACGTCACCGCAGGTGAGGATTTGGAGGAGGAAATTTCTACACAACAAATGTTTGATTTTGAATATCTCAAATTCTTTGCTACGCTGGCTTTGAATGAATTATAATAGGCAACGCCTGTGAGCAGCGGTATGAAGCAAAAATAATTCATTTTGGGCAGAAGGGCAGAGTCGTAAACTCCAGTCCGTGTGCATTCTGGCTCTTCTGAAATCGAACCCTAAATTTGTCCGACCAGACGAGGAAGCTTCCATAATCACATTTAGTTCTTTCAACATTTGCATGAGCACTGTGACGAACAAAAACATTCTTGTTCATAAAAAAAATACATGTTTTATATTTGACACAAACGATGTATCTATGTCCGAAAATTTCACTGACTGATAACCAAATCAATCCTACCAACACCAAGAAAACATTCGTCCAAGATTCTATATACCTAGTACGGTTAGATATCTGATCAGCTCACTATATTCTCTCGATAAGAGTGACATTCACTTCATCTGGATGTTTAGTGAAATACACAAAAAGTGCTAAACTGTACGTGGCATCTCTGTCATTATTTATAATATGAGACCCGAACATTCCCATTGTGTGCACGATCACGCGGCCACTTTAAAAAGCGAACAGAACTACAGCCTATATCATGCAGTTTTCAATAGTTTTAGAAAAAAAAAACAAGGATTAGGCCTACATGTAGTCTTATAAGTATATCTCAAAAGGTGATTTAAACGACATCTCTAACTCGGTCGCCCCAGCCCTTCATTTTCTTTCTTTTTTTTTCTTTTTTTTTCTTTATTTTGCCGGCCGATTTGGGGGGGGGCACGTGCCCCTCCGTGCCCCCCCCCGTAGTTACGCCACTGTTTATGTTCTTTCATGTCTCCTTTAATTTAATGTTCCAGCCACTCTGCGGTGGGTGCGCCTGCATTTGATAATCTCTCCGCCTTGGAAAAGGAAGGAAACAACATTTGTTGCATTGATTTCTTTTCAATATTTTTTTTTTTTCCAAAATATGAACTACTTTAGGACGTCATTATAGAAAGACCCCTTCAACTCAAAATGCACGTTATAGTGTATGTTGCAATACTTTTGAGTAGGGAGGGTACGTCGCTATGCCACCATTGTCGAATAAAGTATCATGGCCTTGGTTGTGATAATTCGTTCATAGGCCTCTAATTGGAAAATGGGTTTTGCTCGTTATGATGAACTTGAACCCGCCCGCAAAAAATGTCCAAAGAATTTAGCCTTTTGTCATTTGTAATCTGATAAACCCTGGAGATTACATCATTCTTTCGTGTGAAAAGCCACCCTGAAGTATGTAAATGTCACAGTGTACACGCGAAAAAGAGCAATGTACGAGACCCAGTGCCTTGCCAGCTGCGGCGGAAACTTGCGGGGGGGGGGCAGAGGGGGCACTTGCCCCCCCATAAAAAAAATCCGATAGGCAAAAAACTGCCGCCCCTTTCAAAGTGAAAATGTACCCTTTGTGAAATGACACTTTTCATCTAATGCATTTTGCCCCTTAAGTGATTTTCTATTTATTTATCTATCTATGATATATCATGTTTTTTATAATTAGCGCCAGAATAGAACTTTTCCCGATTTTTCGAAAACCGCTTCGCAGATAGGTCATAATACATTTCGTGTTTTAATATGAGGACTCCCCTTCAAACGGGGTAATATAAGTTACATTACAGCGAAAACACAGCATCTTCAGCAGAAACTTAATCTGGGTGAAATTTCTGCAAGCGCCAATGTCCTTGACATGAAAGTACCCTTTTTGGATTTGCCCACCCCCCCCCCCGAAATACGTTCCACCGCCCCTGGTCCATGCTAGACAGACAAACATCCCATCTTAATTTCACATTTATGACCGTTGGTGATTTAGGCTATAGTGTGATGGCGTATACATGGACAGCAATTATGGTATCACTTCATGATTATGGCGCGAAAGGTCGTTCGCTCTTTTAGTGAATATGTAACAGCCACACACGTAAAAGGGTCTGTAAAAGATGGTCTCAGTGTGTGCACGCAATACAGCGGAGCACATGAAACAAACAAACATCCTATTTAATTAAAGATTTAATAAGCCTGTTGATTTACAGTATTACCAGACAAACAATTATAGTACACGTACTATCTACGTTTTGGGAATCTGTTTGGTTTTCTGTAGTACCGGGCAAGGTTGGCTAAGAAGGTCGTAAAGGTATGGTCTCAGTGTACAGCGTCGAAATAGGACGCATGATACTATAATAGTCCATCCCAGACAGCAAATCTATCTATAAACTTCATATTTATAACTGCTTGCTGATTTACAGTGGGTTTGAATACAAGACAGCTATAGCATCACCATGTTTTCCCGCAAACTGTTGGTTTTCCATAATGACGAGGAAAGGTCTCGCCGTCTTTTGGTGATTACGTCACACAGTCCCGTGTACAAAGCTAAAAGGTCGGTGGAAGGTTGTACCGTCACAGTGTACACGGCAAAGTAGGACACCGCGCTCAAAACACAATGATTACGGATCTATTGTAGTCTCTTCACTCGAGACAGAGGCGCGTCGATCCTGGGGGGGGGAGGGGGAGGGGGAGGGGGGGCGATCGCCCCCATAGAGAATATTGGGGGGGCAAAATATCGATTTCCGCCCCCCCCAATGATTTTGACAATTCGAAAAAATACATAATATGCAATGCAAATATATGTTTTATAAGGCATCGGAAAGCACTATAAAACCATTAAATATGGCATAAAAATACCATTACATATACAAACTCGCCAATTTTTCGGCGCGCTTCGCGCGCAAAATTCTGTATTACAATTTAGCGCTTGGACCGCGCCGAAAATATTGGGCATTTTTTCATTTTTTACTCCTCCCCTCTCCCCCCCCCCCCAATCCGAAACATGGATCGACGCCCGGCCTGCTTGCAGGAATTTGTTAGGTTGCTTTTTAGCTCTTCGCTATTGAAGTGTTACGAGTGCACATAAGGTCGTTTGCAGGTAACAATGGACCAATCCAAAAATACACTTTTTCATACTGGTTGCAAGTAATACCGCAATCCGATTCTCAGGCAAATAAAAGGTTCACTTTCCGAACCACTGACATTTAGATGGCTACGTGCATATTTGCGTGCCTGCAATAACCCAGTGGTGTTCTCATCCCTCCGGCATAGCCGCCAAATGAAATCAAATTTTGATCCTACAGTAAACGAATTAAGTTATAAATATTTTGCATGTCTTACAGCCTCGAGCTAAAATATCAAAATTAGGCCAACACATTCTAAATTTAGGTTTAAATGATTCCTTAGCACCCTTTAAAATGTTTATTAAACGCTGACATTATTGTGATTAAACCAAAACTGGTCAATGAATGAATCCTTTAGAAGAGCATATAATTGCAGGTCAACACAAGTGAAGTGAGAAATTTATGAATCTCAAGATATTGATTTCTGTCTCTCCAAAACAATCCTTGATATTCAGAATGTTTCCAAGTTGTTTCTAACACTATTCGGAACCGATTTTAGCTACGTACGTGTGACTCCTATGCATGACAATACTTTCACATAAACAGGAGGGCGCCACAGCCGCCATACCTAACTTGCTCAATATTCCCTCTGTGGAAGGGCACTGGCGTCAGAATGGAGTTTGTGGGTCGCTCGACCTTAAATGATTGTTTGATCATGGTACAGGGGCGTCGATCCATGTTTCGGATTGGGGGGGGGGGGCAAAGTGAAAAAGTCCAAACTTTTCGGCACGCTCCGCGCGCCAAATTGTTGTACAGAATTTTTGAAAAATTGACAATTTTGAATGTTTAATAGTATTTTTATGCTATGTTTATATGGTTTTATAGTGCTTTCTAATCCTTTTTAAAACATATATTTGCATTGCATATTATGAATCTTTTCAAAGTTGTTCAAAGTAATTGTGGGGGGGGGGGGAGGCAAATCGATATGTTTTGCGCTCCCGCCCCCCCTGCCCAACTGAATCGACCGCCTCTGTCATGGTACCCTCCCTTCTCAAAAGCATTGCAACATTCACTATAATGCATGCATTTTGAGTTGAATTGGTCATTCTATAATGATAGCCTAATGAAGTTTATTATCGGAAAAGAACAAATAATTTCAAAAGAAATCAACGCCTATTCTTTCTCCTTTCTTCTCCAAAGCGGAGAGATTATCAAATGCAGGCGCGCCCACGGCAGAGGGGCTGGAACATAAAATTTAAAAATTTTCGCTTCTCTATAGGGGTGGGATGTTAATTCACACTAGCATCGTAATTCGGTTTCATATATCCCGTGAAACGGTTTTGATGGTTTGGAAAGACTTCCAACAAAAATGCCAATACGTTCCTCTGACGCGGTCTCAGAAAGAAGACAGCATTCCGTGAAGAAGAAAGCGCCTCCTATCTTCATAAGACAGTGGTAAGGAGGATAAGACTATTCATTAAAAATGATGGGCTTCTATTCACATCATATCTAATGGACTGAAAAGTCATATGGCAGTAAATTTTAGTTTGTTTGCAACAGTAAACCGCCTTTAGAATTGAGAAAGGATAAGAAATTATAACTTAAACAGGTCCTTTCTGAAATATGGAGTGTATTCTCCTTACCACTGTCTTATGAAGATATGAGGCGCTTTCGTCTTCGCGGGTTGTCACATAGGCCAAATTGGCATTTGATGTTTGTTGGAAATCTTTCCAAACCATCAAAACCGTTTCACGGTAAATATGAAATCGAAGTACGATGCTAGTGTGAATTAACACCCCATCCTATGGAGGCAAAAAAATGTTAAATGTGATGTTCCAGCCCCTCTGCCCTGGGTGTGCCTGCATTTGATTATCTCTCCTCTTCGGAGAAGAAAGGAGAAAGAGTATTCATTGATTTCTTTTTAAATAATTTGTTATTTTCCAATAATAAACTTCATTAGGACGTCATTATAGAAAGACCTCTTTAACTCAAAATGCATGTGTTATAATGTATGTTGCAATACTTTTGAGTCGGGAGGGTACAAAGAGACTTACATTGATAAATTTTCTCTTTTTTTGCCTTCATGAATTCAGGCAGATTGTGTGAATATGACTTGTAATTCATATTCATATTCTCCCATGATTATTTACGGTCAACAGTAACTTACAAAATGGGAAAATATGTACAGTGTATATGTCTCTGACCTCCTAAAAATTTGCCTCATTACGCCACTGATGGAAGGGGGTATATCTGGATTTACCAATAGCGGGGGGGGGGGGTATGGGATGGGTGTTTTGTGACTCAAACCACTGAAAACTTATCTATGACGAAAGGGGGTCTTCAATTTCCAGTGGCTGAAAACTCATTCAGTATGGGAGGAGTGATTTGCAAGCTTTTCAGGCTAAATGAAAACACACAGGTTAGCAGTGGAGGAAGGGGGAGGGCGATGGTAGCTTTCCCTTTCCCACTTGCTAAAATCTCCTGGAGGATGTTCTAAAAGCATTTCTAGCCAATTAAAAATTCAGTGTGGATGTGTGTGTGATGGTGTGTGTGTGTGTGTGTGTGTGTGTGTGTGTGTGTGTGTGTGTGTGTGTGTGTGTGTGTGTGTGTGTGTGTGTGTGTGTGTGTGTGTGTGTGTGTGTGTGTGTGTGTGTGTGTGTGTGTGTGTGTGTGTGTGTGTGTGTGTGTGTGTGTGTGTGTTTGTGTGTATGTGTGTGTTTTGGTGGTGATGGGTGATCACTACCATGCTCCGGCTATTGAAAATTTGCCCCAACCCATCAACAACTGCTGATTCTCACCCTTTGCTTTAGATACAGTATCTACATCATTCCTCCTTCCTTAAGTACAGTATTCAACATTCCCTTTTTTGTAATGCTTCTGAGGCCAGGAACCTTCCAAAAAGCACACATTTCAACAACTCAATTTTATGAACTATAACACGCAGACATACATGTAAGACACTTTTAGCAGAATGTGCGTTATTCATACTCATACAGTCTTGCTTGCACACACAAACATCCCAAACAGAAAAAATGAAACACTTTTCACACATAAATAGCTCATATAATTATAATTTGTAATAATAAATATAAAAACAATGTTAATCATTTGGGGGTTTGGTAAATAAAAAGGTTAACAAAGAGTCATGGTAGGTACTCACAAATTTGTAATGGAATCAATATTTTATACATGATATTGGCAAACTTAGGCATTCTTGGCCTATTACATTAACATTTGAAGTCATTCAACCTTCGACCTCAATACGTGAACTTTGACCCCGAAATAACACTGAAGTACCTGTATGGCATCTATCACCCAAGTTTGGTATCAAATTGGTTCATGGTTAGAAAGTTACCAACCCCAGGAAAAAATTGTAGCTAAATTGAAACATTTGACATCATTTGACCTTTAACCTACACACATGTATGACTTTTGACAACCATTTAAAATTGAGGTCCCCAAGTTTAAAAATATATAAGCAGTATGTATGGTACAGATGGATAGACAGACGATGCTTAAGATCCCTCAGTCTTGCTGCACCTCAGTGGCTCAACAAACAAGGGCCCAAGGGAACATGATGCTCACCTGAGGTCTTGCAAACTCTCTGTGGTGCCCACAGAGAAAACATCAATTATACACTTTTGCCCCTTCAAGTCTGTAGGCACCAACAAAGCCACATGAAACAGTTGATAAACTTTGCATCCCCATTTCACTGTTTAACATCCATCTTTTATAAAAACACAACAATAGGCATATGTCTTGCCCTAGTAATTTAGCATTTTACTTCATTTGACCTTTGACCTACATATGACCTTCAAACCCCGAATAACATTGTGATCCTTGTTATGCATCTACCATCCAACTTTGGTTACAAATGGGCTTACCTGGTTTTGGCCGTCATGGGCCCTGCCCCCTGGGTCCCCGGGGAGACCAGGTGTACCATTGCAGGAACCCCCTATCCCCTCCCCCTAAGGATCATTCTCACCAAATTGATCTAAATCCATTGATGTGCTTTCAAGAAAATGATGTAAATGTGAATTACTCCCATAAGGCCCTCCCCCAACCTGTTGCCCCCCTCAGGGACCAAATGGGACAACCCTGGGCATTGTCATGAGGAACAATAATTTATCACATATAGAGGTATCTACACACACAGTGACTTAGCTAAACTATTTCTGGATCTAAAGATGATGTTTGCAAATTACCTACTTTTGGCCCTTTAGGGCCCTGCCCGTGGCCCCCCAGGGGGCCAGATGTACCATTTGAGGACCCTTGAATCCCTACCCGTAAGGATCATTTGCACGACGCAAAATGGACAAAAAGCGATCACAAGAGCTCACTTGAGCATTCGGCTGAGGTGAGCTATAAATTGAATCAGTGAATCAAAACAGGTCCCAAGCCCACATTGAGGACTATATGAACTTGGGCCTTTTTTAAATTAACTGATTGAATTATATAACCCTGTATGTCACTCACTGTAGATGACATCTGTTTTAACTTTATGATGTCCCACCACGACAACAGTCCATTGACTTGAAGAGCTATATAACACTGTGGAAGACCCATTTTAAAAATTGTCGAAATTTGCAATCTGGCATATCTGACAGTGTTTGAATGGACAAACAAACACCCTAGAATACAAAAGTTTGGACAGTTATGCTGTCACTAGTGCAATATGTGCAGATACAAATTGGCACATGAATTTCCTATCAGGCGATAGGAAATTCTGCAACACAGCAGTCTATGGGGGAAAGCTGGAATGGTCTCTCAACGATTCTCACTTTTTTAAAGCACTTAAAGAGAATACACAGTACTGGTTGATTACTTGCAGAACAACAACATTTTAAAGTGATAGGCTAACACTGTGGAGCTTCAGTTTAAAAAATTGTCAAACTTTGATATCTGAGCTACATAGGAGTGTTCAAATGGACAAATTAACATCCTAGAATACAAAAGTTGGAATAGTACACTGCCAATGGCAAGTTTATACATGAATAAACAATAAAACTCGGGCGAGTTTTAATAGCCTAAGTCTATGGAGGAAATGGGCAAGTGAATCTGGTCAACTTACGATTTTCACTTTTTTAAGGCACTAAATAATCATTTTGAAATACAATTTTTTTCAGGGCTTCATTTTTAGACCTCATCAAAGACACTGGTAGCATGGGGAATCATGCGACTCAGATTTTTTAACTGTGGTAAATGTTAGCCAATACCTTTAATATCAACTGCTTTCAAACCTTCTGTGAACAGATGGTATTCTAAAAATGTCACTATAGTACAGGAGAGAGTAGTTTGAAAAGCAACAGAACACTTCGTTTGGACATATCTGTTACACAATCCCACTGCTGACAAAGTACTAACACAGAAATCTATATGTGGGCTATGTTAATTGTTGCCATACACACTGCAGCAACGGAGGCCTACTCCGTCGGTACTCAAACTGCCAATTCCTCAACTTTTTATTGCATATGAAGTGAATTAGTCCCACATTATAATGCAAATGCAATTTACTCTCAGTCTGGAAATATGGAAATGAGAAATTTTGCATGAAAGATTTTCCATCATCAACCAGTACTGTGTATTCTCTTAAATGATTGTTTTCAACTGCAATTTTTTCAGGGCTTCATTTTTAGACCTTATCAAAGACACTGCTAGCAGTGGGAATTATGTAGCTCACATTTTTTTTAAATGGAAACATTGTTATACTGTGCCTTTAAAGGTCAGTGATATGATAGGGAACCCTTAAAAATGCCTCAAGAACCAAATCAGTTGAAATACATACTAACTGTACACCAGCTGGAGTAGATCTCCCAACTGGAAGTATTTGTTTCTAATTTGTTCACATAAGGAGAATCAAGCATGAACATATTAGAATTTTAATTCTTTCAGGGCATGATAGATTAAGCCATAGAGAGCTACACAACAGGTTTACCTGCCACGGGGGATATTGACATTAGTTGTTTAGAATGAGTCAATGTTTGACTATAAGATTTTCACAGCAGAATCCTTGTATAGTTTACTTGATTCTAGAGTAGTTTCAGTCCAAGTTGAGGACTACCCGCAATCATGTCATTTACCCTTAAAATATATATTTTTGTAAATTGTCTTTTTTTTCTGGGCTGTCAAAGCAATTGACCTAGCACCATTGCACAGGCAGGATGATTCATCTAAGACCATAAGATGAAGAAATTTTCATTATTCATGAAAAGTGACAATTTTTTAATGAAGTTTAAATCTTATTCTGCTGTAACATCACTAATGTAAAGGAAAACACAAAGCTGACAGCAAGTTGCCTTGAACCAGAGCAGAAAAATCAGAAGATCAGATACGTGAAAGTTTTTGAAAATCGGAATAAAGATATAAACTTTTGAAAATTCCAAATATTACATTATTGACAACAATATGGCATTCATTGTGAGCAACACTCAATGTTTTTTTTAAACACAATTTATCACCAAATACTCATTTTCTCAGATATTTGTACCTTACTGTAAATGCTGAATATTTCGCAGTGGTTTTATTTTTGCGAATTTCCTGACCTAATGCACGCGAAAATTTTTACTACCTTATATTTCTGTAGAAAGTGAATGCAAATACAATAAAATCACACAAATAAACTCTCGTGAATTTCCCTTCTTGAAGCAAAATTGTGAAAATATATGCATGCAATATATATGGCTTATACAGCAATT
>JZLH01S0280424.1:757-11371 GCA_001188425.1 Eucidaris tribuloides
CATCAGTGATGATGATGGGTTCTCCACTGTTGATGATTTCTTCAAACTCTTGTCGTGTCTTTGGACTTGGTATCCTCCTCACTGTTTCCTCTAGTCTGTCATCAAGATATGCTCTCTCTACAGCCGGGATCCAGGATGGACAATCAGACAAGAATGTGGCAAGAACATCTATAATAAGAACAAACAACTAATCCTTAGCTCCCTGTGGATTATTAATTATCTTTTTGCACTGTTGAACATTTTAAATTCTGACACAGAAAATTAGAGAACCAATTATAATTTCATAACTGTGCAGTGTGCATCAAAAGATCTGTCTTGAAGAATTTGACTGTTCTTATCCCATCTCACTGGTTTATCCCAGTCCCCAACATTGTCTCCTTGGAGGCTGTAATATGCCAATTAAATCTGTTTAGGGAGACTATTTATATCTATTTGCAGTTGTTTGCCAAATATAAACACTTCTTCTCTCAATACTCGAATACACAATCATTGAACAATAGTGGACCATACATGTAAGTACTGCTAACAAAACAAGGCAAAAACGCCCAGGGAGCCACTCAGATATATTGTGCTGGCATGTCCATTGGGTTTAACAATACCCTAACATGTTTCATACTTCCATTAAACAAATGTTCCTTATAACGATATTACGATTGTGTGGTTTATCATGAAAATTAACACCCCTAACAGGCAACACGTTGGATGGCATAACCCCCCCCCCCCCCCCCGTTTTTGTCATTTCTTTGAAAATTGCATTTTTGGACCCCTTAAAAAATTACGCCCTTTTACTCCTTTTTCCTTGGACATGGCACGTCGTATATACCAATATCGCGAGTGCCATCTGGGCAAAAACTGATGATGACGTGGTCACCAACAACATACCGGTACTCATCCATGCTTGTACGACCCAAATTTCAGGAAGTTTTCATTTTAGATCTTAATATTGAATATGATCTAAAGATTTGATATTGGCAATGCCTGGGGTGTCTAAACGGGTAGTCATCAGGACCATGTTTATATTTATTGTAGAATCTAGTTGTACAAAATTGGTTGGGAACCAAATGATTCTCGTTAGGAAACTACCTGTTTAAATAAAATAACTTGAGTAGAGTCTCTTCTCCCAAAACGTCTGATAACAAACCAAGATAATTGAGAGTGACTTTCCAGAAGGAAAAGTAATGCCAATGGGAACGTGATGCACCAATGATCCTCCAGCTTTGATAATCGCAAGTTATCTGCCTCCTGTCAGGGCTGTAGACTGGCCGAACCTTTCCGCGACAACATCGGCTGGAAATCGGTTGCTGCACCCTCATTCTCGAAATTCGACTTCGTCGGTCGTTTGCACGCCGTTCGTTTCGGAACAGTTTTTTTCACCCGCATCTTCAGGGTTTGACTTGCGGCCCGTGAATGATAGGCTGCAATGTGCGCCAATCTGCTGCACTGTTAAGTGCTAAGGGAATGGTTAGTGAATATTTAGGCGGAACCACGTCCAAGAAGTGTACGAGATGAATTCTTGTCCATCTTCTTCATGCACGAATGATTGTTTACTTCCGGGATAAATAATTTCGCTGTTGCCATTCGCAAAAATTGCATGCGCAGCATGCATGCAGCATTATGCGAGTATCGCTCAAGTTAGCTAGCTCAGCGAAAATTGCGAAACAGTCTTGTGCCATGTGTACTTAACTTGTATTTTGTGTGTTTGATGTTTGGCCCGACTGATTATTTTACAGAAAAATGGGGAAAATCCGCCGTCAACGTAATAAGTTACATTCCAAATCCGCACGGGAGAGAGATCAAGGTGGAGAATGTGATAGCCAGAATGATGTGAACATGGTATGTCAGTGGTTTTGTAAAATGGTCGTCTCACGTAGATGTGCCCTTTCTGCAGTCCCACGTATTGATATTTCTGTGGTACTGACAGGAAAGTCTGTTACATTAAGTCATGACACACAAATGTAAGTTAGACCTCTCTTATTAAACAAGAAACAATCAGTCAGAATGAAAACGGATAAACCAAGTTATACACTGCATGTACGCCCCTACTTTAGGAATTCCTTGGTGAGGTGTTAATTGATAAAAAATTAACAGAAAATACAACGAAGAAAAACTGAAGCCAGGGAAAATCTTTCACTATCTTTCCATCCTAGAATCTGTTTTCCACCTGTTAGAAATGTGCAATATTATACTAGCGACAGGGATTGAGTCAAGGCCAGATTTTGCCAGCCTTGGCCTCGGACTGAGTCACATGTACAAAGTCTGTGAAAATTGTTTTTTTCCAGTGGCCTCGTGACTTGTAACGGTTGGCCTCTACCCCATCCCTGAATAGCAGCTCCAAACTGGCTCACTATTCAAACAACTCTGACAAATGAAATGTCTTGATTCGCTTGTGCAGTCTTGCATTAATGGAAACTACATGGCTTGGCTTGGGGCAAGCTTTCTTATTCAGTCATTGTTACATTTTTGCCATTCATGCTTAAATGCATGATTATTTTTTCACAATTTCTTCCTCATTCTGATAGGAGACGCTCCAACCAGGCATCTTATTTCCAACATCGGGACTGTTCAGCAGTGCCAGTATAGATGTCTCCTCACTGTCAAAGAGGCTGACTGGTGGTGATGACGAAGATGATCGGATGTCTTTCGTGTCCAAGAAGAGTGTGAAAGGGGACCGGCCAATGAAGAAGGAAGACAAGAGAAAACTAAGGCACGAGAGGTGGCTTCAAAGTGAGTAATGTGGCTCCAAATAATACATGTACAGGGTGTCTCACAAAGACTTATACCTTTGTGTTTTTTCATCTAGTGTGTTTTATTTCTTGCATTTTTTTAGAAATCTTTTCAGGGCTAATGGAGAGGATTGGGAGTTTGTCTCATGTACCAAACTTTTGACATTTCATAACAGATGGTGTTGTCTATTGACCAGGGAGCAACGAACAAAAATGTTGAACCGTACCTATTGGCCAAGTTGATTGTGAAGACACAGCGGGAGTATGCCAGACATTTCAATAAATGAAATTTGCCCAGTAAGAGTGTGCTTTTCTAATCTCTGCAAGGTTACAAAAATTCAGAAATCATGGAACTGTGCTTAATTTTAACAAAAATTAATCGGGTAGACCGAGAGGTGCCTGCTCAGTACAGAATGCTGCTGCGGTAAGAGATTCAACGCCTGCCTCAACCAAAATGGAGGACATATTGAACAAGTCATCCATATGCTGCATTGACATTAAGGCATAATGACTCGGAAAATCTGACAGTCACGAAAACTGCCGGTGTGACTGTTATGATTGGCATATCAATACCAAACTTTGGAATACATATTCTCAGATGTTTAGTTTAAGGGACAGGAGTCCCTTTTAAAGTATTTAGTACTTCTTAGCCTATTCAAAATCAAAATGGTATAATCTTTTAAGATGCTCCATACAGGTATGTTTAATATCTCAAGCATATTTAGGACATACTTGTACTGCCACACATGTGCTGGCATGTTATCGTCACAAATCTCCACAAACAAACACATTTCTATGGTAAATGGCCATCACATTCATGGGATTAGCAATTAGTTAAAACCAATATTTGAACAAAAGAAGGCCTGTACAAGTCAAAACCATTTTATTAACATGTACAGAGATTAGGAGAAACTTCTCCTTAGTGATACAATTATATTTATAACAACAAACCTTCACAAACAGATATAGTTCTATGGTAACAGGCCATCACATTATTTTATTTACCGTGATTAGGAGAAGTTTGTCCTTCGTAATACAATCATACTAACAACAACTTATCACTGCAGCTTTCAGGTGAATGTAGCACATGGCAGTTCATCTATTAATGCATTTAAAAAGTTACAAGTATGAATTCTGCTGCATATGGACTAACTTCTGATAAAGCATTTACTTGTTACTTGATAAACATGCATCAAAGTTCTCACCTATATGTATTTCATCAAATATTTGCAGAAATTGATACCATAAAAAGCTCCAGGAGGAAGCAAAGGGAAGCCAGGAAGAGAGCCGACATGGCGGTCGTTGGAGATTTGCATCCTCTCCAAGATGCTTTGCCGGAGCTATCAGAAATCCTCAGAATTGGACCACAGTCGTCAGGAAAGAATCAAAATGAAAGGTACAAGTTGTTACTATTGTTACTATTAGAGGGGATGTTTTCCTTGTAGAAAGAGAGGATTTTGAGGCATACTAACATGCAAATGAAACATACTGTCTTGTTTTTATTGGATGTAGTAAGTGGTTTCAAAAGAAAATGACAGAAATATATATTTTTGTATTATATATATATTTTTTTATAACCTTTAAAATGTTTTCATACTCACACAAAAATATAAAAAGAGCATGTAAGACTATCAGGTATGCAACAGACCAAAAATTTGTGTTCTCATACTGTAAGAATTCCAGGAAGTAAAGTGAATATTACTACTCAAATAGTTGCAGTTACTTTATTATGTACAGTATTCTTATAATAGGAATAAGGATATTTAAATGATGATGATGAAGATGATAGTAGTAATAATCATCAACATTTTACTTCGGAAAATTTAATATGAATTATCTAAATTACAAAGAAAGTTTAACAGTAAACTCCATATTTTTTTTCCTCACACCAGACTCTATATAACTGTACAAAGTGCCACTCACAAATGGCAGCCTGGTTTTTCCATCCCACATACCTCACTATAATTGATTTTTGTCTTGTTTCCACTTTGCTGTTTTCTTCTTTGACAGGCAATCGGACGTGGGAAAAAGAAGTAAAGCTACAATGAAAAT
Organism: Eucidaris tribuloides; assembly: GCA_001188425.1. Lineage (NCBI taxonomy): Eukaryota > Metazoa > Echinodermata > Echinoidea > Cidaroida > Cidaridae > Eucidaris > Eucidaris tribuloides. The sequence continues at coordinate 5,533 of JZLH01S0280424.1, forward strand.
GAAAGATCGCCAAAAACTACAGTGAGTAATATTTGATTCTCAATAGTGGTGTATTCCAGGCTGGCCTCAAGACCAATTTTTGGTGGATTTGGCCTCAGTCTAAAGGCCACCGTACACTACATGATTGGCTATGATCCAATTTTGGCGATAAAGCACAGTAGCGTTTATCATGGGCATTTTAACAAATAAAACTTACTTGATTCCGGTTCTGAACGATAATATGAATACTTAAAATTGGATTTTGCTGCGCTGTCAGCCTTGAAAACAGAGTAAGGGCCAAATGGTTTTCAAATTCAAATTGTAGACAAATGTAGGACTTCTTTGACGTCACTACAATTCGGAGTCAATTTGGCTCTTTCCTCCGTCTGGAGAGCTCGAAATGGGCCATATTTTTAATTTCACTATCTGTATGACAATTCAGAACCTTGAGACACAAATTGTGATGTCTTGAAATGTCTATATCAAATGCTATTCCATTTTCTTCCAAGATTGGATCATAGACCGAACGTACATGCAGACTGATTGTGTATTGTGCAGTGGGCTTTCGGCTGAGACACGCATACCTGTACTGCGCCCCCCCCCCCCCGATGACAAAAGGGCATAACTGACATATTTTTTCTTAGATTGAGTTATATAGTGTAGGGGACTCAGTTCATCATGGTAAACATAGCGGAACAAAAAAAATAATCAATTAGAAGTGTCCCGTTGTTTCATTATCCGCTTGTTAAAAGGACACCTAATAGGGCTTTACGTGTTGAACAAATACATTTCGCTCAATATCTCTAAACACCAAAATGTCAGTTATGCCCAATGTCATGGGTGGGGGNGGGGGGGGGAGGGGACAGTGTACAAACCCTATTGAAAGGAAGTGTCTTGGGGCAGCCTTGGCCTGGACCTTGTCGCCTTGATTGAATACAACATCTATTCTCAGATTGTTCTACATACATGTAATAATTCTGATATTGTAATTGATTGATTAAATTTGAAAGTGTATTTTGATGCATTTAATTATTTTTCTGCAGTTTTTCAAGAAGAAGTTTAGTGGTAAGAAGTAGTGTTGTACGACTAAGTCGCGAAAAGTCGTCGTGACTGCCTACTCGGAGTCGCGACTCCGACTATCGGAACGCAATAGTCGACTTTTTATCACATGTTAATTTGTATTAAAAACTGAGTCAAAAGACGTAAAAATTGAACAGAACTACCAATCATTGTGTCATGGCAAATGATGGCATTGTGTATGTGTACGGCTGCTTGATCTTTTGACTCTTTATTCTTTTCCTTTACGTTTTTCATTGTGAATCGGCCATAATCTATCATCAAACAGAACTGCCGAAATGTACTTGGATCAGCCTATAATCGTGCAATGCTATCATACATGTGTTGCCGTATACGTTGCACTCACTGCGACTCCGACTGCGACACCCATGCACCCCACACCACCAATCTTGAACACCGTTGAACACCGATAGTCGACTACCGTAATAGTCGGAGTCGCGACTATTGGTGGGCGACTAGTCGGCTCTTTAAAATGCTGAAGGCGTGAAACACTAGTAAGAAGCTTGCTGAGTAGCACCATGTAGTTTATTTTGTGATGTGGTAATTCTGAAAAAAGCTTGCTCAAACTTAAACTTAATTGATCAGACGAGTCATCATTTAGTTATTTATCCTATTTTGATAACAGTAAGTACTATTTTTCCATTCATACAATCCTCTGAGTTTCCCTTAACAATGGAAAGTCCTATATGGGGTGCACAAGCATGAAGGACATCCGTGTTACGACTGTATATGTGACCTGTCACCATGATACTCTGATAAGTCACTCATCTTGAGAAACATAAACATAGAAAGAAAAATACTTTGGATGAAGAATATGAATATTCAAGCTTTTGCAACACAAGAAAGTCATAAAACTTTTGATTTGTGATGACACTGACTTCACTTCCATACTTGATATCATATTTATTATATTTGGCACTTTCCTTGCCTCTCGGTTGTGCGACTTTATCAGGGATTGGGGTGGACTTGTCATATAAAATGAATGCATGTTTGTATCTTATTTGCAATGTTTCTGGATTCCTGTTTATATCTTGTTTTATTCTGTGTAGGATGGAGGAGACAGCACGATTTCAGGAGGTACTGAGTCACTCAGCCTTTAAGACAAACCCTTTTGCGACCATCAACGAACATCTGAAGAACAAGCTGAAACAGGACCAAACCATGGAGGAGACATAATCCACTGCACACCAGAACTGGATGTGCCACATACAGGCAAACACTGTTATAACGAGTGTGCGTATAGCGAGGACCCGCTTATCTCGAGAGTCACAATCGAAAAGCGTGATATTTGTCAACTGGCTAAACGTGATGCGTTTATGATGTGTGTTGAGAAAATAGGAAAAATAAAGTTTTTTTTCTCCAAGACACTTTCTTCTTATTGATGAAACTATCACGATTCCATCTCAATCATACAGGCATGTGCGCTTGCGCAGCGCTTAATACATGTACGCGATAGTCGCGTTCGCATATCGTGTTCAGGCCAAATTAAACGCCTTCCTCGCATAAAAATACTGTTTTGGCAAACAGTCTACTTTCTTGGGTCCTAATTTTTCTTCCACAGACCTCTGTGTATTATGCTGCTCATATAACGAGATTAGCTATAGCGAAGTAAATTCCCAGCCTAAAAATTGAGAAAAACAAAGGAAATTGACCCCGTTATAGTGAGCATTACATCGGCTAGGGAGGGAAATGCAGTGCAAACAATGTTTCATGGTGTAAATGAACACCTTTTGCAAGACGTTGATCAACACGTCGGGTGTACTACACCGCCAAATGTTGTACACATTTCCTATCACATCACAAGGACCCGTGCTATCTAATACATGTAACTAGGAGACTTCTCCTTCCCGCCTGTTGCTTCATTTTTGGTAACAAAGAAGTTGGAATCATCTTTCAGTTCAGTGACTTATTTAGTCAGTGAATTCAGTTTTTTATGTTTGCAAAAATAAAAATAAAATAAAAACACTGCAAATCTTGTATGTAGTCCCATTTGCATAATGTGTTTTCATTGTGTACTTTTATCAGAGCAATCGGTTATACTGAAGAATTGTGGGACCTCACTTTCTTGTTATAATGGGGTTTGCCTGCATATGTATTATTTTTATGAGAATTATAATTCAGGAGACAAGACAAAGGCATTGTTTAACAATGTTTCTTGTTTTAAAAATTGGATGTCTTCCATGCTAGTAGTGTTTTTAACAAGGTCTAAAAATAAGATTGCATTTGAAAATGAGAATTATGTGCTTTTAAAACGTCAAAACCAATGAACAACCACTGAAGTATTTTCCCCATAGACTGCTGGAAGTCTAGAATTGTATTATTTGTGTACCAAAAATTTGTCAGTACAAGTTTTGCTAGTGACAGCATAACTGTTTAAAGTTTTATTTTTCAGGGTGTTCATCCAGTCTAGAAACTGTTTTCACATGCTTGCCCTATTTGGTCATTTTAACAGTTTTTCTACATCAATTCCAGTTGACAAAGAATTGATGTGTGTACATACACACAGGAATTTATTTAAATTCACAAAAACAGGAATCATTGTTAATATTTATTATGCCATATTCAGGAGAATCCAGTACACTGTCAGAGGCGTACACTCTCGTTCCATAGAGACCCCAGGGCCACCCCAACCAGGATATTAGTCTGGATGAGACCAAGATGAGTTACTGGACCTATCATTTTATCAGAGAGAGAGAGCTGTGGCTTTACAAATATTTCAATGCTTAAGACTGGGGGTGTTACGCAACTTTTGTACTTGCATGTCGGAACGAAAATCATTCAAAAACATGATTTTATGAACAATGTACAAATACAAATTGTATTTCAGCCCAAATTCATAAATTATTTTTAATTTTATTAAGTAAAATTCATTAATTTGATGCTGTTTATGATCGCAAAAGTGTCTCCGACAAGTATCATCGAAAAAAAACAATGAAAAACAAAAGGAGAAAAAAAACAAAGAAATTCATTAGAAATTTAGAAAACGAGGAAATACATAAATTAATTTCGATACAGCAATTCTTTTCCAGAAAATTGTTGGAAATGTCATAGAGAATATTTATCTGCAAAACTAGCATTTCATGTCTTTTTTTGTAATTTGGCTCTTTTCACATGAAATTAAAGTAGTGTGATATTTTTAAATCTGAAAATATCAAATAAGGCAATATTTCTTGAATTATTAAGATTTACTGTTAAGGCCCTTCTGCCTGGAACATATGCTAGGGCCCTTCTGCCGGACAACCGACAATACAATTGACTTGTGTTTCATCAAACAACTTGGGACTGTGAAATATACTGCCTAGTATCAAAATGTTGTTATCAAGGTTGCAGAAACAATAAGAAAGAAAATTTAAACTTTGCGACCAGAAAAATAACTCTGTCATTACTAGATATTTTATACCAGTCATCTTAATAAAAACCAAAGTCTACTCTAATATCAAGATAAGCAAACAAATAGCTCTTACTAATTTGCCATTCTTGTCTTATTTTTACGAAGAAATGTTTTGTATTATGTATAGTACAGTATCATGTAACATATTCTTATCCCTGAATCTTCATATTGCATAAGAACTTGGACAAAACAAAGGATGCTAGACACAATAAATATTTATGAAATTGAAAGACCATATTTATTGTACATATTGCTTTGTTTTGTGTATAACTATGACTTTTCTTTCTTGGTACAATGTAATGATTCAAATAAAATCTTTGTTTCTGGCAGACAACAAGTGACACCAATTTCGGAATTATTTCTGAAATCAGAATTTTTAAGCTAAGGTGCAATTTTAAACTCATAAAAATCAGACCCAAAATCACACTTAGTGCTGTTGGAAGTTGTTTCAAACAATTCTTAAACTAATCAATTACACTTCCAGGGTTAAAAAGGAACAATTCGGTGTTACAACATATTTAAAAAAAGAATTTTGAAATGCTAATTCAGAATATGCTAGATAGGCTTTCCAAGCAATTTGTATACATAATTATGCAACATTCATTGGCATGCTTTATTCTGAGCAGGGTTGGAAAAAATCGTGATTTTTTTTGGAAAGTGATGATTTAAATTGCAATTTAAATCATAATTTAAATCGTGATTTAAATCAATAGATCGATTTATTTGATTTAAATCACTGATTTTTTTCAAAAAAATCATTTAAATCACGATTTAAATCATGATTTAAATCACCACTGATTTAAATTACCAACCCTGATTCTGAGCTGCCAACCTGCACGTTTTTTTCATCATCCACAGTCGGATATGATCTTGTGGTGCAAAATATGTTTTCTCTTAAATTTGGAAGGCAAGCTCAATATGTGTAATTTACCATTTATTTACCAAAATACCAAAATATGTGTTTTGTTTTCAAAATATGCTTTATACTGTGCGGAAGGATGTTTTTTAGTCAGCAGTCTGAGGTTGGTAGCTATTCGCTGGTCAGCACAAATCTTCCAAGTACAATACTTACAAGTATTACATGAACAGTTTTATTGCAAAATGGGTAAACTCCATTTTAATAACTTCACAGAAAATGCATTTTTTGCCAAAGTTTGTATGTGTACCTAATGGAAAAATAAGTCAAAACCCAAAATATTTTGTACTTGCTTGTGGAATTTGGCTTCAAATTGTAAACTTTTGTTAGACAAGTAGGAGGTAAATGTGTAGATGTAAATAACTCAATTTTGGTGAAAATGTAGTTAACCCATTTTGTGATCAACCTCTTCACATACTCCTTTAAATCTAGTCTTTAGCTTATTTAACAAGTCATTCACAATTCGTCGTGCAGCT
>JZLH01S0280438.1:8948-22420 GCA_001188425.1 Eucidaris tribuloides
GAACACGAATCGCCACTCGGACGCAAGTGAAATCTCTGGAAAGCAGGAATGGCTCGTCGAGCTCCGAAGGTATTGTAAGCCGGTTTTTTAGCTCACGCCGAGCCAAGAAGCTCTAGTGAGATATTGCGATCGCATTGTCGCTCGTTATGCATCATTAGTCCATCAGCATACAATGCATAAACTCACATTTTTAAAGTATATATGACATCGATTGGGAGTAGTCGCTCAACGTTGGGCTGAAACTACTCTAGAATCCAAGTATTATGCCAGAATTATCCTGTGAAAATCTTGTAGTCAAACGTTGACTCATTGCAGAATAAAAATTTCGATGTTCTAGGGTCCTCGTGGCAGGGCATCAACCTGCTGCGTGCTTTGCTAATGGTCTTATTTTTATCATGCCCGGAAAAAAATAAAATACTGAATACATTGTTCATCGTGATTCTCCTTAAGTAAACAAATTACAGACAAATCCTTCCAGCGTCGGGAGATCCATCCCAGTTAGTGTATCGTTGGTATAGTCATTTCAACTCATTTGGATTCTTGAGGCATTTTTCAGTGTCCCATATGTCACTTAACCTTTAAGTCTCGTTGCTTTTAAAACACATATTTGATTTAGATCCAACTTAGCAGGAATGATCCTTAAGGGGGATGGGGGTGGGGGAGAATACAAAGTGCCTTAAATTGTAAACCTTGCCCGCTTGGGGACTCAAGGGCAGGGCCTCCAAGGGCCAAAACTGGATAATTTTCAGGTATCTTCTATGGATCCAGAAGTAATTTAGCCGACACATATTGTGTAGATAGAGAGAGTGATTTATTGTTTTAGCCGACACGATTAAAAAAATGGTCTTTCCGTTTCTGAAAACCTGTAATTCCATTTCAACTTGATCTAAAAATAGAAATTCCACTTTGTCATAGAAAATGTACACAGCAAAAACATTACAGTAGTTCCATTTTGCAAAGGTGAATTCCATGAATTTTTACATGAAAAGTACAGAACTAAACTGGATTTTCCATTTCGATTTACAGGTAAACAGAAAATCACTGTCCCTGTGTAGATAACTTTTCAAATCATCTGTGTAGCAAGGGGATGCACAGTTTTTCAAATGGTTCATGTAGCCCCATTGGTGCCTACATATAGGCTCCAGTGGCCAAAACTATGAACAATTGATTACATACTCCCTAGGGGCATTACAGGAAGAGGTTGTGTGAGCTAAACTAATCGCCCTTGAATTTGACATATTTAGTAGGGCTACAAATATGTAAATTGCTGCTAGGCTAGATGTATTTAGCAAACTCTCTCAACATGATGTGTGTCATGACCAGAAAAAGAACACGTCGCAGTATTGAGAACTGTCTGTCCCATGTTTTTCTCATAGGAAATTGATCTTTTCCCCATCTTCCTTCCATGTTTGTCAAAAGGAAGCTGAAGAAAATTAAACCTCATTTAACGCCCCATTCGAACCATACACACCTGAGAAACTAGTCAGGTTAACGGCTTTGGAATAGAACGTGATTAACATTTTGTTTATTCAGAATCAAATGGAGTTGTTCTCATTTTTAGTCAGTGATTAAATAAATAGATCAAGATCAAGCACCCCTACCAATGAATCTAGGAGAGTCCAGAACCAATTACCCAAATTTGGTTTTGGGGTTGATTGTTGAAGGCATCATTCAACAATGTTTCCCGAGTTTAAAAAATCTGAGCTACTAGCACGATACTCCACGCTAATATTCTCTCTGATAAGGGCTAAAAACTGCAATTTAAAGTGATCATTAAGTGCTTTTAAATAGTGAAAATCAATGACCGGCTATTCTACACCCCCCCCCCCCCAATAGACTGTTGTGTCAGAGAATTTTTGTCCACAGGACATTAATTCATATATTGATATTCATCTGTATTTTGCAAGTGATAGCAAACTGTTTAAGTTTTGTTATCTAGGGTGTTTATTTCTCCATTCGGACACTACCCTAGAGGTCAAATAGGTTTGACAGTTTTTTAACAGAGGCTTTGACAATATTAAAAAGAAAAGTGTCTTTAAGAGGTAGCATTCAGGTGAATGATTAATTTCTTAAATATTTTTTTTCTCAATTTCTTTTGGGGCACGAGAATAATGTAATACTATTATGTTCATGCTTGATTCTTTTTAAGTAATTCAAGACAAATCCTTCCAGTCAAGATTTACACTCCAGGTAGTGTATACATTGGTATATGTCTGAACTCTATTGCTTCTTCGGGTATTTTCAAGCATTCCCAATCATGTCATTATCCTTAATACTGAAAAAAAAATGCTTGAAAGTGATTTTGACAGGTATACTTTTCCACACCCAACATAATTTGCTGTTGTCAGTACATCAGCCTCGAGTAGCTGGATATCACCGAGCAACGTGTTTTTGCTGATCTCACTCACATGTGGTGCGCTATTATTCACAATCAGTTGGAGCAGCTAATTGGTGATTGGTTTTGAAGCTGCTGACATTGAATTGCTAGTCATTGTACTTGGAATTTGGCGATAGATTCAGTGTCTGACGCATGTTACGGGGACTGGTAATCTTCTGTCAGTGATGGTACCTTGCCACTTGGTCTATTACCCCCTTAGTCTAGCAGAACAAGCTGGATTAAAGGGGATATGATCAGGATTAGGAATTAGGATTAGCATACAAGACTTGGATCAGGGTTAGGGTTTTAGATGGGGAATTGACCTTAGATTAGGGTCGAGATATTGGGAATTAACAACATAATGTATGAGCAGTGTTGTAGTCGAGTCACCAGCTTCCGAGGCCAAGACCGAGTCCGAGTCACTACCTTCCAAGTCCGAGTCCGAGTCACAATTGTCGGAGGCCGAGTCCAAGTCACCACTCTCCGAGGCCGAGTCCGAGTCACTAACTTACAAAATAACGTAATATTTTAGGGCATAATGTAAGGACAGTGATTTTCCATTTTACCGGTAAATCAAACGGAAAATCCGTTTGGTTCTTATACTTTTCATGTAAAAATTCATGGAATTCACCTTTGCAAAACGGAATTCCTGTTTTTGCTGTGTACATTTTCTATGACGAAATAGAATTTCCATTTTTAGATCAAGATGAAACAAAATTACAGTTTTTCAGAAACGGAAAAGACCATTTTTTGAAACGGAAAATCACTGTCTCTAGGCATAGTTTGAACCTTTAAAAATTACTTTGAAACCGTAGCTTTGTTTTGTACTAGGATTTCCACAATTCTTATGTTAGTTGTTAGGCCGCATGTTACGAGGCCGAGGCTGAGTCTGAGTCACAGGATTATGAGGCCGAGGGCTGGAAAAGTCAGCCTCGAGACCGCCCTTGAGGCCAAGGCCGGCCTCGAGTCCTCTAACACTGCATATGAGACAAACTGGCTAGTTAACCAAGTGGAAATAAACTGTCGGTGACCTTCGTGATAAATCTCTTTATGTTTGAACACTAATGAGCCATTTCTCGTCTTGTTCTTTCGTCATTTTACAGGAATTTTACCGCCGGTTACGACGACGGTCGAACTTCACGATCAAGAGGTCTCTAGCCGACTGGTCGAAGGCCCAGAACCAGGACCCGTCACATCTGTGTAATTAGTGTTGTATCCCAGACCACAGGTTCCGAAACCGAGGCTGCCCCAAAACAGAACCTACCCATAGGGTTTGTACAGGTGACTCGGACCGAGACCAAGACTGAGGCGGCCCCAAAACACAACCTTCCCATAGGGTTTGTACAGGTGACTTGGACTGAGACCGAGACCATCAGAAATTGGCCTTGAGGCCGGCCTTGGATACAATACTGTGTGTAATATACAACAAAAACTGCAGATGACTTCGCATATGTCGATCTCTCACAAGTTGAACTACCGCCTATCTCAAATGTTTTTGACAGTTCCAATTCACTTCATGTTTTTCAATGGGAAACTTTTCTTATATGTCAAATTTTAACTCAAATTTACCAATGTTGAACATATTTTAGAGTCCCCATGGGACCAAATGTGCTAAATCATTCACCTAAGTGGAAGTAGCCACAACTGTAATTCATGATGGTTTTTAATCGATTGACCTTTTGATCTCTGCTTGTCAGCTCGACGGAAAAGATGTCATGAATTTCTCCCTTTCTCTCTGCCTTTTCAGTTTCCTCCTACATTAGTACAATCATTATACAGATGACTCCGCATAACTCGTCATCGCACAAGTCGATTTATCACCTATGGCGAATATTTTTGACAGTCCCAATTTGCTCTGTGCTTTGTTAATGGTAACTATTTTTTAAAATCGAATTTCACCTATCTCGAACATATTTTCAAGTCCCAACAGGAGCAAACAATTATGTTAAATCATTCGCCTAGGTCGAAGTGGCTACAACTGTCATTCGTGATGGGCTTATTGGGTTGACCTTTTGATCTCTGCATGTCAGCATGTCCGTAAAGATGTCATAAATTTCCCATTCCCTCTCTGCCTTTGTCAGTCATGACAGCCTCCATTTCCCTATACATGTTTCTTCACCTCTAACATGGAATTGTCTACAAAACTGCAACTCGAATTTCGTCTAAGTCGACGTGATTTGTGTGGTCCCCAGTGATTCGACTTATGTGAAGTTTACTGTACTTTTCGTCTCCATTTCCATATATCTTCATCTCAACGTAAAAATGTATACAAAACTGTAACTCGAATTCCATGTAAGTCTAAGTGCTTTGTGGGGTTCTCAGAGATTTGATTTAAGCGAAGTTTACTGTAGTTGAAAAATACAAAAACAGGGTGATATAGTGTAGGAGATTGACGATGTAAAAATTTTAAACCAATTTCTGAAATAGTACTTTATCTGGCCCCTATCTCCATTATGCTAGTTTCCCTAGTTCTTTTTGTAACCACTTGCCAGGTTAGTGATAAAATTCTTGGATGTGGTGGTGTAACAAGAAAAAAATGGAACAAACATTGAATAGAAGAACAAATGTGAATAATGTACATGTACAAACAACCAGTGAAAATCTATGTAGAATTTATTTTTATTTTAAAACTATTGTACTTTTGTTAAATCTGATACTTTCTGGATTATTGATGATATGAATATTGAATAATGATTGGTGTCTCATTAAGATACTGGAATCAGGTTCACTGAAATTAAAGGTTTGATGAATTTAATAATGAATGTTCAGTGGTCACATTGCCCCTTTTGAGAAAGTCAAACAAAGTTCAAGCTCATCATTCTTGCATTTTTTTTTTGCTGATCTTCATATAGGAAATAAATTGTTCCAACCATAAATAATAGTGGTCAGCTTAAAACCAAAAGGGCACTAGTGTTATATAAACTCTACACAAAAAGAAAGTTCCCCCTTTTTTCAAAATACCATAACTTTCTAACGAAGTGGTTTTTAGCAAAATAATTTGGCAGGAGGATTTCTGCACCCTTTGACTAACTTCTGTGTGAAAATGTGATTGATCCGTCCAGTCATGTGTTAGTAAGCCATATCAAAAGTATAAGTGTCACTTTTCAAAATTCGCATGAGTCATTTTTGGGAATTTGTGATACAGGGTTTTAAAATATTCTGTTTGTAATGAATGATTTAGTGTTATTTCTGTTAATCATCAATCGTTTGACCCCCTTACAACTTCCCAAACACTTTCCACATATTTTCGGTTCAGTGTGCTAAATTAAAAATTGTCATCCTTCCTAACTTTTGAAATTATAAAATCCATAAGGTTTATTGAAAAAAATTGAAATCGGATATTTCTCCACAAAATGTATCAGTACATGTTGTACAAATATAAGAGGTTGTAACCATGTCATGGTTGAGTGAGCACAATTTATTAATAAAGCAAAGAAAAAAATACAATTTTTACTGTTATTTTGGCACAATAAATGACTCCTGTGACTTTTGAAAAGTGACAATTTTGCCTTTGGTGCATGCTCACTCATGCATGACCAGACGGATCAATCCCGTTTTCACACAGAAGTTAGGCAATGAATGTAAAAACATCCCTGCAAAATTTGTTTTGTTGTAAAGTTATGGTATTTTGAAAAAGGGGGAACTCACTTTTTGTGTAGTGTGTACTTTGTACAGTGCAGAGTGCACCTCTGGCTCTCAGCTGGAATATTTTATTTGCAATCCATTTTTCGTCGTGGAAGGTAAATGAAAAGCCTGTCCAAAGCTTGTCAAGAGTGGGCAGCATTCAGGATTAAACATAGATGGCATGGGTAAAATAATTCTGACCTGGACGTGGATTCGTCTCAGAATTTGTTATGATAATAAAAAAAATGTGCACCAATATAATTTAAACCAAGTAATATTTTCTTCGGATAAAAAACATATTTCTGAGTCATTCAAGAACTATAATTTATTTTATTGAAGTAGATTAAATGGAACTTGTTTTTACTTTGATGATAAATGTGTGCCAAAATAATCATGTTTGTTTTAAGAAAAACCTTCAGTTGTATTGATTACTAAGGATAATATTATTAGTTATAACTGTTTATCAAAATGAATTTCTGCATAAATTTAAGGACATGAAAATATTTTATGACTCTACGTTATGTAGATGTTTTTAATAGTAATTAATTTACTAAATGTAAAATTCAGGAGGAAATGTAAATGCTGTTTTATTTGATCAGGACAATCATCTATTAAATGCATTCATTAGTAATAATTGTTTCAAAAATAATGTGTTGGCCTGCCCAGGGAAACTAACCAATTACAAGTTTGAGTCTTTAGAACAAGAACAAAAGAAGTCACCAAATTTGTTGGATTTATATAAATATTGTGAAATCCTTGTACATAATTTAATTCCATGTTTACTTGACTAGGGATGTGAACAGGAACCATGACATATTTATATTTGTAAATATTGCTACTTTGTAAAAAAAAAATAAATAAATAAATAAAAGTAAGATAAACGGTGACTGTGACATATTATATGATGCAAAGTATAACATACTGGACAGAAAGAATAAAAAGATAAAAAAAAATAATTGTATTGAATGAACATATATCAACTAACCTCACCAAAGATGCAAAATAGATATTAAAATAATACTGTGTTAGAACTAATTCACTGTATATTTATTTAATGCTATGTGACATATTTGTTGATTGGTTTAGTGATAACCTTCATTGTTAAATTGTGATCACAGTAAAAAAAAATTCTCCTTCTGTTACAGCAGTATCTCAGCACATGACAAGCATACTTGAGTTAGTGTTTATTTGTACAGCACATGTACAAAGTTGTATGCAATGAGTTTGTAATTTAGAGACATTTGTACCCCACCCTCACCCCAACACAAGCACACTGATTTCACCCAATACGAACACTGTTTTTATACCCCCGCCAAACGAAGTTTGAAGGGGGTAGGAATCAGCGTACGGTCGGTCGGGTGGTCGGTCCGTTGCAAATCTTGCGGATCGAACTACTTTTTCAGTTTTCAACCAATCGTCATGAAAATTGGGTCACACATTGGTCGTGAGGTAAAGATATGCAAGACACATTTTTCATATGCCTCGGAAACTGCGTTGCCATGGTAACGGCAAATTATAGCAGAAATCAGGTTAAAATCTTGCGGATTAAACTACTTCCTCAGTTTTTGACCAATCCTCATGAAAATTAGGTCACACATTGGTCTTGAGGTAAAGATGTGCAAGACATACTTTTTGCATGTGTCGGAAACTGCGTTGCCATGGTAACAGCAAATTAATGGTAATAAATCAGGTAAAACTATTGCGGATCGAACTACTTCCTCAGTTTTTGACCAATCACGAAAATTGGGTCACACATTGGTCGTGAGGTAAAGATGTGCAAGACATACTTTTTACATGTGTCGGAAACTGCATTGCCATGGTAACAGCGTATTATGGCAATGAGTCAGATATGTGATGAGGCGGGAGTATTAATCACCTTCAGTGATATTTCTAGTTAATTTTGTTGTCAGCAGAGGCCATGTTTTCCCCCCCAAAAAAATGTGTTTGTACTGTACTAAATTGTTAAGAAATTGTGTCACATGAAAAATCAGTATTACACTTCTCTGTACAGAATTTGAATACATATGCATGGTGACTGTTTACAAAAAAAAAAGGTCAAAATTGCTTGTAACATAAGGTTTTAATGTAAATGTCCATATTTTTTTGGTTGTATATTGCTGTAAGTAGACATGTGAACGTGGCATGGTCCTGCATACTTTACAATGTCAGATTAAGGATGCTTTTTGCTTCAGTTTTTCTTTCCCCCATTTCTACAGTTACAAGTGATGTAGGTTTAAACATTTTAACACTTAAAACACTTAAAAGTGTAAAACATCTAATTTGATAAGTGTAACAATCAAAAGTAAGTCATCTTCTTTTGTTTGGTATCTTTGAAGGCTACATACATAAGCTTTTCATCCAATAACAAAGTGTGTTTCAATTTAGAAAGTGAAACTTGAATAATGTACAATAATAACAACTGGATATTTTCAAATGGCTGCATGAGCCCTCCCTCAATATTTTGTTCTCAGTTTAAAAACTTGAATTAAGTACAAAAATGACAGGTTTTTTTTCATTTACAAATATTACAATTTACCAAACTACTTATCAAGTTTTGAAGTATAACAGCAAGTAGTTGTATAATGTCAGTTTTTGTCAATCTGACAAATTTTTCACCAATCTTCATGACACCAAATCAAGTCTGGACAGGAAGAGTGTTTAGTGGGTTTGGACTATGCTTCGTGGTTCACAGGATCCCCAGCTGGCTCATGAAATGTTACATGTTTTCATCTTGTTTGATCTCTTCACTCTGTATGGACATCATCTTGCTGAGAAGCATGTACAGCGTGTCTAAAACAAATTGTGCAAGTCAAATGCGCCCTCTTTGGCAATTACAAAATATTGTGACTGACGCTTACATCAATGTCACTGGCATAGTCTAAAACTTTAAAATGTCATTGGTTTTGTTCAATTTGCATATTTCAATCTCATCCTATGTTTAGTTATCAACCTCAGGGTAAAATCACATTGTACCACTTTTACATGGAAAGAGGGCCTGATGCCCTGATTGCCTGTAGTAAAGTTGGCACAATTGTGATTTTGCTCTTGTCGTTGTTAACTGAATATATTTCGAGATTAAAACAAGCAAATTTAACAGAACAAACACCATTTGAAAGCTAAGACTGTGCCCTTGATGTTGATGTAAGCATCATGTCGCAACAGTATTTTCTAATTGCCAAAGAGGGCACTTTTGACCTGCAGAATTTTTTTTTCAGACAGGCTGTATAGACCTGTTCAGTTTTGAGAATGTGATGTGTGCCATTGCTGGGGGGCTTCTAGAGCACAACAAAAGATGATGCACTATCCTAGGTTGGCAGCTGTTCCTGAACTAAAGAAGTGCACAGATGAAGATACTTTCTTATGCTTTCGGAACGCCCCCCCCCCCCCCCAACGCTATGGAGGACAAAGTGATGTCTCGTTCTCAAAAAGGAACATGTCTAAGCCAGCTATCAAAGGTCCTTTGGCAGTTTTAAAATATATGAGGATATTTCTTTCCGGTCCAGATCAAATGCTCAATTTAGTTGCAGTCAGATCTCAAAACCTACGCTGGCCATAATAAGTATATTGGAGTTAATGTAATGCTGACAGCCTGAATTTATGAATTCAGGCATTTGCAATGTGTCGCGTCAGCGCAAGAACGCCCTTAGACGCGCTTGATTAAAAAACCCGTCAGTGCAGAAAGGCCCTTATGGAACATGCGCGTCATTTGCAAGATAGACCTTACAAGGAATATGTGCGCGTGCGATGCTATTACTAACGGCATTCTACTGCGGTCATGCGCGTGTTCCGTTACGGCCTTTGCGCAATGTCGCGCACGTTCCATAAGGGCCCGGTGAGGGCCTTTCTGCACTGACGGGTTTTTTAATCAAGCGCGTCTAAGGGCGTTCTTGCGCTGACACGACGAATTTATCCCCAGGGGGGCCACTGTCATTACAAGGTGTACACCATGTCCATGTATGAACTTTCAAACTGGACCCTAAACATGTATGCAATTATCCGTCGATCTCAGAATACCCTAAACAATTATACAAGTCTGAAAAGATACCCTTTTAAAGTTAACCTTTTGTTGAATACCCTAAACAAGTATTCAAGACTGAAAAGATACCCTTTTAAAGTAAATCTTCTGTTAAAAGTATACCCTTTTTTCCTGATTTTGGCAATTTTGATACCCTTTTCACTGTATGCGTGTACATCGTCCGACCGTGAAAAACAATCCTTTTTACGTTTTTTTTCACACGTGCATGGTGTATATCTTTGAGCTGTATGTCAGACTTTTTTGTGTGCACAAAGTTGCTCATAATATGTGAATTCAGATCCTCTCTTTTGAATTTGCACTAGCATCCTTAGTGGTGTAACATGTATACGGGCATGAAGTGAGTGTAGAGAAGTATTATTTTCCAATGATAGTCACCATCAATTCTATGTGTAAAAATGCAGGCAAATGATACATTTTGTATGAATGCAAATATAGTGAATACTAGTATGTTGAAACAGCTCGATAATAATTTGTTCCTACTTTAAGCATGTTATGTATATTTTGTTCTAGTAACTGAAATCTTGTGCAGTAGATGTATTACAATGTACTTTTTGGTTGTCATGCAAAAATGTAAATAGGATACTCTAAGAAAAAGTGATATTGCAAATTTGTGTGTATGGAAGTTAATATGTGGCCAGTTAGGAGATTTGAATTCTTGCTTCTGATTTAATCACAGCCATATGTTAATAAAGAAAAGTCATCAACACAGAATTCATTTATGCCAGTTATGTTTGTAAACTACGATCTTGTGTATGTGTGTTTGTGTTTGTTGTGTATGTACATGTATGTGTTTTTTTTTTGTGTGTGTGTATGTGTGGGTGTGCATGTGGTGTGTGTGTGTGTATATGTGTGTGTGTGTGTGTGTGTGTGTGTGTGTGTGTGTGTGTGTGTGTGTGTGTGTGTGTGTGTGTGTGTGTGTGTGTGTGTGTGTGTGTGTGTGTGTGTGTGTACGTGCGTGTGTGTGTGTGTGTGTGTACGTGCGTGTGTGTGTGTGTTTGTAATCACCTCCAACCGTGGACGTTTTGGATTAAGTTTACTGTACAACCGCGGACGTACCTTCCAGGGGGGACGGTCCACGTTTTTTGAGCTTGTTGTAATTGAGGTGCTTATGCATCATTACAACCAGTAAGCAATGTCTGGGGGTATAATAGAGAACGTCCGCGTTTGTAGGTTGTGTACCGTAATGTAATACGTCCGCAGTTGTCAGAATTATCGTCCTTCAGGTACAAAACGGTTGTGTTTGCTTGGTATTACTGTTACAAACACACACTGACACACGGACACACTCACATAAAAAAATTGTACGTCCTCGGTCGAAGGTGATTACACGCATGTGTGTGTGCGTGTGCGTGTGTGTGTGTGTGTGTGTGTGCATTTGTAATCACTCCCAAACGGGGACATACATGTAAGTACATGTATGACACGCAACATTCAGACCAGGGATGTTCCAAAAACAGGATGGTCCGTGATTTCTCACCTAGTACAATCAATTCAAAATTCGATAATTAATCATATGAGGGTATCATAACTTCTTTTTTTTCAAATACTGTACACAAAACTTCACAAATTACATATTAAAAATCACACACAAATTTTACACGAGGGCAACCCAGGTTGCGGTCAAATATCGGGTTTGTTCGTCTTCATTTGCATGTCTGTCGTCAATTAAAAATTTACGTCCCCGTTTGGGAGGGATAAAATGTATGTGTGGGTGTTTGTGCATGTAATGCATGTGTGAATGCTTTAGAAGGGGTAGATACAAAATGGTAGAAAGCTGTGTATTTAATATGCATCTGTGTTTACCACTTAACTCACCAATGAAGTAAAGGTCATAATAAATGGGTTGTTTGATAAATGGTAAAAAAAATGATTTTTCTTGTAGTGTATTTTATGATAAAGCTATAACATCTATGGATGCCCTTAAAATTCCACGCACATTTTTTTTTGGGGGGGGGGGCAGAATTTTTAAGAATAAAAACATCTTTCCACAGGATATGTACATTGTGATATATGCTTACTGATCATTTAAGCACTGAATTTTATTATTGATGATGCTTGGTAGGTGTGATGTTGTTTTCTGCTGTCTGGTTCTATTTCACCTAATCCAATGCTGGGAATGTATAACATTTGTCACTTGAGGGCGCTATTGATACTTATAAAGGACCCTGTTCTTTGAGCAACGGACATTTGGAGAAAATTAAATTGGCACAAGTGCTCCCCTGTTATCCTTTTATTCTTTATTGATTGAGAGATATTTGATACATGTCACACCATTTACTTTAAAACCTATTCAACTCTTTATCCAAAACAAAAACACAACCACAGACACAGATACTAACCGACTAGCCCTCCATTATGGCATTAAAAACATGTAGGCATGCAGGTGAGACTAATAGTACGGGAGCACGGACCCGAAAATGAAAGTTTTCGTGCAACCACTTTACATCTCAATTCTGACCCGATAGGATGGTACAATGACCCTATAGAACAACCCTAGGTACTGTGTTATAGTCAAATTGTTGGTATCACTTAAAAGATATAGGCCCTTAAACTTAAAGGAACACTTCACCAGAAATATCGAAAATAAAGAATTAATCTGAAAATAATTTGTTATATCTTGAGCTGCTCGTGATGAAATCTCCCCAAAATGATATCAAATATTAGAATCAACCTCAGCTTCCAGTTGCATGATATATTTCATACATGACCCCCTTGCTGACCTCACATTAAAGGCGAAAAGTATATACGTCACATTTTACAGATGGCCAAAAGAGAATGCAACACCTGCCATTGTTAATTTCTTCAACATTTCATCGGCAAAATGGTCTTGATGTGTAAATCATCAGTTAGAACATTCTTTTCTCAACAAAATGGTACCATGTTCATCGATTTTGAGTAAGGCGTTTGGATCCTAGGACCATTTTTCTGAGCCAATGTTGATTCCCCAAAATGCGACGCCTTCAGGCCAGTGGTCGTCGGAACGCCGAAATGTTGTCTTAATGCGCGTGCCATGTTGATCAGACAAAGGACATAATGCCCTCCTTTTGTTATTGAGATTTATTCTATCTATTGTTATTCTATCGCACGCTTCCCTGACGCAAGAATATCCCTCGCGAGGATCGCTGTTGTTGAAAAAGGTGGGCGATATTTGATAAGCGACATTGTCCCACAAAAGTGACCTAGGATCCAAACGCCATAATTTAAAGCAGTAATTATTATATCATTTTGTTGGGAAAAGAATTTTCTAACTATTAAAGCGAAAAACAATGACATTTTGTCTATGATGTTGAAGAAATTAACGATCGCAGGTTTTGCATTCTTTCTGGGCCTGTATGATCTCATTAAAGGGATTGTGCTCTCTTTAGTTCAAATTTTCTTTCCAGTAAGAGCAGAAATGATTTTATTTTAATTGTTTGTGTAAAAATAATTGCATAA